>CM046838.1:38797410-39050735 GCA_025618425.1 Heliocidaris tuberculata | reverse complement strand
TTGTTGAAGATGATGAATAATTAAAATCAAACTATGAACTTAAAACTGAAAGTTGAAGAGTGTGGACGGAGAAAGACACAGAAATACTAAAAAACTTGGAATAGGTTAGGGTCATAGGGGAAAATGAATGTTAAAATAATTTAACAGAAAGGAAAGGAGTGGCGATATGACTGTAAAATCGTAAAGAGAGAGAGAGAGAGAGAGAGAGAGTTTCAAAACGAACGTCCAACATATCTTTAAAAGGAAATCATCATTAAAATTTTGTTCAACGTCCAGGCGCAACATCCAAAAAACTTCATTTGTTTTTCCTTGCTGCTCTCATAAGATGATCGATTAACATTCTAATTTATTGATGTTGAAATTGGATCCGTTCTATAAAATATATTAATCATTCATGATAACTGTATCAATATTTGACACTGGATGGGGCCCTATAGAAATATAGAGGTTGTAACCATAGTAACTTACCATGCCTTGTATAACAGCCCAGTGAAGAGCGGATCGGTTAAGATTATCCATAGCACATAGATCGGCATTTTTCTCCAACAAGAATTCCACAAGATCCTTATTACCCTGTCAATTAGTGAATAGAAAAACAAAATATAATTAAGTGAAGAACAGATTTTAAGAGAAGATGATTTTTTAATCTTTCAAAAGAAATCTCCGAAAATAAACTAAATAGTAGGGATGCCATAATAAGCTAAGGAGATGGGCGCATTCCTATTAACCTAAATTGATTGTCTAAACCCGACAGACTGAAAAGCACAAAATTGTTATTAGATTAGGGGTTAATAAGGTATCCGAATAGGTTCAATCCCAACACCGCCTCATTTATTACGAATAAGTTTATGAATTGATAAAATTTAATTGCTTCACATGAAAGCAACCACATCTCATTTAAAATAGTATTCTTTGAAAGATATTTTGTGATGACCTTTTCAGGCATGCTTTCCAACATAAAAGAGAATGATTTGCAGGTTAATGAGATATGGGAATATCATGGTGATTTATTCACTTGACTTTTGATCGAGGGGTTGAGGGATTAATTCTCGCCTATATCTTTAAGTAAGACATTAATCCACATATGCCACTCTCAACCCAGGTGTAGTGAATGGGTACCTGATCATTGCTGATAGGAAAAGTTCCAAATCTGAGGTAATAATACTGGGGCACCAAGAGTGTCACACTGATTATATGGGCGCTAAATAGGTAACCACTAACGTTATTTTTATCATTATTATTAATATCGTTATGAGAACTTTAATCTATATTTTTGAGGCCTTGTAGGAGTCCATATACAATTTCAATCGATAAACAAACTTTGATAGATTATATGCTGAGAGGTTGGTAGACTTACCTCTCCAGCCGCTTGATGTAAAATAGTTTGCTGACAGTTGTCTCGAGCTTGTAAGAGATCTGGATTCTTCTCAATCAGCAGATCAGCACACTTTGTATTCTAAAACATAACAACTTATAAGTTAGAATCAAAATTATTAACTCTGTGAGACTTTCTCCCAATATACAAATTACGGCAGGGCCCCATTGCATAAAACTTACCATTAACGTAACTTTGCCGTCAGTGGTAACTCCCATGGAAACCTTGATTTTGATTGGCTGTTGAGTGATGTTACCATGGTAGTTACCATTAATAGCAGAGTTACCATTAATGATAAGTTTTATGCAACAGGGCCCAGGCTTTGTCAGACGACTGGCAGTGAATCTAGGCGAGAGTCTCACTGAGATGAACTTGTTCGGGGATAAATGATCAAAATAAACCATTTTATATCTGGAATGACAGGAAAGTGAGAGAAAAGAAGATAGAAAGAAGAGAGAGAGAGAGTGAGAGTGAGAGAGAGAGGGGGAGAGAGAGAGAAAGAGTGAAGGTGGGTATGGTAATATGGTACTCATAGAAAAATCTTCAAATAAGCTCGAACCTTATTTAAAATGAGTGAGAGATAAAAAGAGTAGGCAGACAGACAGGCAGAAATTATTGAATATGGGAAGATACATATTTATATTTATATTATTTATATTTCAATTACATTACCCTATTTCTCTCAGTTCTATGGAGAGCAGTCTTGCCATCATCATCCTTCAGCATTGTGTCTGCATCTTTACTCAGTAAAAACGACACCTGCAGATTGACAGAGAGAGACGGGAGAGAGAGACGGGAGAGAGAGAGGGGGTGGTTACATTTATCGAAACAGAAATAGATGACAAAGATAGAAAGAGGGAGAGAGAGAGAGGGGAAAGAAGGTAGAGAGTGAAGGACAAGTATTGGAATATATTGGAATTCCATCTAGATGACAGAAATCATGTAAAAACAAAAAACTTATTCCTACATACTTTTGCATAAGTTACAAATCTACGGTATTAGAGGGCTGCCTTTAAAATGGTTTCGTGACTATCTAAGTAATCGATCCCAATTTGTTCATCATAATGTTGCTACTTCAACGAGGTCATCAATAGTGTGTGGAGTTCCACAGGGATCTGTATTAGGCCCTACTCTTTTTCTGATGTACATAAATGACCTGCCTAAATCGTCAAATTACTTTAATTTCAGATTGTTTGCAGACGATTCGAATATATTTCATTCTTTTCCGCCAGGAAATTCTCATATTGATTTATTAGAAGTAACTGAGAATCTAGCATACGTTAGTCAATGGTGTGATGCCAACAAGATTACTGTTAACATTAAGAAAACTAACTTTATGATTATCAAGCCAAGACGTAAGTCTGCCCATGTTGAAGGGTCGGTGAAAATGAAAGATCATATTTTAAAACAAGTGTATGTTACCCCGTTCGTCGGTATTCATTTTGACAGGCATCTTACTTGGGTTGATCATGTCAACTCTGTTTGTAATATATACTCCGCAGGAAAGTATTGTATTGTATTGTATTGTATTTATTTTCCGTCATTTAAAAACAACAAATGATAATACATCCATAATTATGAAAAGAAACAACAACAAATTGATTACAAGAAGAAGACGGAGGGATGGCCCTGCTCAGCGTTGTTGCCATAACAACGCTGTTTTACAGAGGGGTCCCAAGTAGGAATTCTATATCAAGTGAGACATTTTGTTCCAAAGAGGGTACTTCTATTATATATATTCATTCATTTATCCAAACACATATATCATAATTGAGGTATAGGAATGCACATCAGCTGCAACTATAAATAATGTTCTTGTTATACAAAAGATGGCAATAAGAGCAATTACTTTTAGCAAATACAGATCACCTTCCGCGCCCTTATTTCATTCATTACGTATATTGGACATTTTAAAATTATACAAATTTTTAGTGTCAACATTTATGTATAAGTTGATAAACCAACAACTGCCTCATTCAATATATGATTATTGTAAGTTTTTTGAAAACCAATATGGTACAAGGCAGAAAGATGCTAAGACGCTACTCTTGCCTAGAGTGAGAACAGAGCATGGAAAAAATTCAATATCATTCGCAGGATCAGAAGTATGGAATAGTCTGCCGAAAGATATCAGAAGATTTCCATTCATTCTGTACAGCTACAAAAAGTCATTTATTACAAGAGTATATTCAACACCCATTGTAAATATCACCTTACTTGTCTAGAGTAAATAGTAGCTACTATATTTTATGTCATACAATCTTTTTACAAGTAATGTAATCCATTTATAATGTAAGTGTATTCATATTTGTCTCAAGGGCGCCACGCCCTACTAGCAGTATTGCTATCTAGTGGTGTCCTATTACCAAAGATTTGCTTTTCAAATGTATACTATATTGTGATCAATTTTTGGTAATAAAGTTCTTTCATTAATTCATTCAAGATGTGAGCTTAGACAACAGAGAACACTATTGATTGAAATTTAAAAGTGCGTTTTTCAAATACAGTTATGAATAGACTAGTGTGGAGATTGATTTCATCTCATCAGTAGAAACATGTATAACAATTTGACAAAATACTAATCTTTTAAAAACGAAGACAAATTATAATCTGGAAAAGTTCAACATTCTCTCTTTCTCTTTCTCTTTCTCTTTATGTTCCCTTTTTTAATTCCCCCCCCCCCCCTCTCTCTCTCTCTCCCTCGCCTCTCATGCCCCTTTTCTACTGTGTTATCCATTGATTCTCTTAAGAGACATACCTTTTCTTTAGCACCCATATCAGCTGCAATCATAAGGGGTGTGGCTTGTCCTTTACCTCGTTGATTGACATCAGCTCCCTTCTCCAATAACAGATTGACTGTAGTGACGTCACCGTTCCCTATCGCGTAGAGTAACAGTGGTTGGTCATTGGAATCCTTCTGATTGACATCTGCCCCGCCCTCTAATAATTTATGCAGGTTTGTATTGTTTGTGAGTCCTCCATGACAACACTCAAAAATGTCCTGATCGAGCTTCATAAATAAAATAATCAAAGTATATTGTTTAATAGCAAAGTAACAGACACATAAAGAGGAAACATGAAATAACAAAAAACACAATAGATCTTCAATAACTATAGTCCTGATGGTAGAAATGATCCTTAGGAAAGCAACAGAATAAAGGAAAGAGAATCAGAAAACGGCTACAATGTACACTTATAGTATAAACAGAAAATTGTAGAGGGGTTTAAACACTTGACTGCAAATGCGAAGCTCATGATGGGTCCGAACCCCGGTACGGCATTTATGTCCTTGAGCAAGGCATTTTATCTACATTGCTCTTTTATCGTACATTAAATAAATGGTGCTTGGCATATGAATACTAACTTGTGTAAAAAAAATATTTAAAAAAAAAAAAAAAAAAAAAAAAAAAAATATATATATATATATATATATATATAGATGCGAAGATACCTAACTTCAACATTTCGACGGCGTCTCGGTAAATTATAAGTGTGAGGATAAGAGAGGAGACAGAGACGTGGGATGTAGCTGTACTTCCACTTTATTCAAGCTTTCGGCTTTCCCGGCCTTCTTCAGGATCTAAAGTGAGGTTTCGTTACGGCTTACTGATGTATATGTGTGTACACATATACAAAAAAATTCCCATATATGATGGAAAATACATATATTCTAAAATTTGAAATTTATAGGTTTCTTTTTATCTTTTATGGTTTTGCTAAATAGAAATCGATTTCTTGGGCTTGCCTGGGAGAGCAGAACATAATTCATACAACGCGCATTCTGACTATTTAAGTCCATTATCTCAAAGCAGGTGAATGCATAGTTTGTCACTATTGACGCTCGGGAAAATTATCATCCATAAATTTGAATTAATTTGCTCCGTCGCGTACGTCATAGTTTCAATAAAATAGATTTCTATTTAGTAAAATAGTAATTTCCATAGAAATATTGAACACATTTTCGTTTTTAGAATATATGTATATATCTGTTAAATACTTTAAATCTCAAATGGGATTTTGCAAGAAGAAGAAAGACAATTTTGCACTCAGATTAAAAGTATCTTTATGTACACATCAAGAAAATGGCAGCCCCCAGGTATCGCTAGCAGACGATAAATTTTGCTGAGAAAATCTTGATTTATACCCATCGCGTATATTTTAAACTACATAGGACATTAAGAAGGACTAGATTACAGCTTTGAATACAAGCACATTTATATTTTGAGGTTAATTCCCCTTTATACATTTTACATATGTTTTTGGCCATTTAGTCAACCCAGGGTAGATAACACTTCCAACTATTTATATCACAGGTGTCCCAGATGTTTTAATCTATTGTCAACCCAGAGTAGTATTTGTGGTCATTTAGTCCACCCAGGGTAGATAAGAATCCCAACTGCCTATATCACAATTATCCTAGACACTAAATAGTTTATTGTCAAATCAGAGTTGTCTTTGTGTCCATTAAGTCAGCCCAGGGTAGATAACAATTCCTACTGTCTATATCACAGGCATCCACAAATACGAGTCTGGGTTGACAACAAATTAAAACATCTGAGACACGTGTGATATAAACAGATGGAATTGTTATCTACCCTGGGTTGACTAAAAAGCCACAAAAACTACTCTGGGTTGACAAACTAAAACGTCTAGGATGCATGTGATATAGACAGTAGGAATTGTAATCCACCCTAGGTTGACTAAAAAGCCACAAAAACTATTCTGGGTTGACAAACTAAAACGTCTTGGATGCCTATGATATAGACAGTAGGAATTGTTATCTACCCTGGGTTGAGTAAATGGCCATAAAAACTACTCTGGGTTGACAACAAACTAAAACGACTAGGATGCCTGTAATATAGACAGTAGGGATTCTTATCTACCCTGGATGGACTAAATGGCCACAAATACTACTCTGGGTTGACAATAAATTAAAACATCTGGGACACCTGTGATATAAATAGTTGGAAGTGTTATCTACCCTGGGTTGACTAAATGGCCAGAAACATACGTAAAATGTTCAAGTTCCCTAATCGATCCGGGGTTGGTCTACCCCGGGGGGAGGGGGGGGGGGGCTACCCCTGGTAGACTCTCATGTGAGTATTTCCAGTACTGCATATATACATATCTAAACAGAAACTATTCTTATTGAACATTGAAGGAAATGAATCCAACCAATTCAAACTTACCGCGGCATCTTCGAGTTCATCAGTAGTCTTCTTCCCCGGAGTGTCGGCAGTACTCTTTTTACCAACCTCGTTCTTGGTTTCTTCTAGCTTAACAAGCATTAGGTTCGGGGATCTTTCCTGAAAACAAGTCGTAAATGTATTTGTCATATTAAGTTGGATGATGTTTTCTGAATTTGCAGTTGACAGGGAGAATTTGTAAATTTCAGTCTGCCATTTTCCTGTCCTACATACATACATTAACAATTCACATAATTTCTAAACGACATAAGCTGCCAGGAATAGATCCAAATGTGGGGAGCCTGCCTCTGGTATAATTCTCTATACCATAATAATCATAAAGTACCCCCCCCCCCCTTCCCTGTTAACTTTAAGAACGTGAATCCATCCCCTTACCACTGCATGGACTTTTGGACAAATGAAATATTATTATCAATATCAATATCGCCTCATTTTTATTCTGGTTTCTTGTCTGATACAAAATAATGACTTTTCGGAATTCGTCTCAATAAAGATGAATAGAATTACATTTATTTGACCTATATGAGCTCTTCTCTTACCGTACATGGGCGTAAATATAGGTTTTTTAATCATCACTTAAGTCGACATGATGGCAAGATGAATGATATGCTCTGCTATAAATGACACAATTCATGGCATTAATCTCTGTCTGTCTGCCTCTCTCTCTCTCTCTCTCTCTCTCTTTCTATGTCTGTCGTCTGTCTGTCTGTCTGTCTCTTTCTCTCTCTCTCTGTCTCTCTCCCTCTCAGAGAAACGACACTCTCGTGTAACATTCAGTTTAAACGTTTTATCACACCTCCGATCAAACAGTCATTTCATGTCAATATTTATGGCAGCCATTTGTTTTATTAGGTGTTGATTGCTTAGCAACAAATAAGCATGTAAACATTATCATCAGATCGTGATGTGACATCAGTTCCATCATCTTCAAACCTCGTCTGTATAAATTAGTGTTCGATTCTATTTTTTAGCTGCATGGAACAGAATATTGGTTTAGTGAATTTGAGAAAACCTATGGTTTATTCTAGATAATTTGTTATGTCATACTTCAACAGTCTGTCACTTTATACCTACAACAGTTCATATTCACTGTCAACTACAAACATGACTGAGACTATTTCTATAATTGGAGCGAATTTTTAAACAGTATATAAGGTTCATGTTTTCGATGATCATGCACTTGTGTGAATAATCTGTTGTTTTGATATTTTCCAGAATGAGTTGATAAATCTTGCTTTAAAGGTTCACAAAATCCTAATCGTACACTTGAAAAGTTCACATCAGTAATATTATTTGTCTTCTCTCTCTCTCTTTCTCTCTGTGTCTCTCCTCCCTCCCTCCCTCCCTCCATCCCTCTGCTCCCTCCCTCTTCCCCTCCCCCTCCCCCCCCCCCCCCCCCTCCAGTTCTCTCTCTCTCTTCCATCCCCTTTTCCTCTCCAGCTCTCTCTCTCTCTCTCTTTCTCTCTCTCTCTTCGCCTCCAGCTCTCTCTCTCTCTCTCTCTCTCTCTCTTCCCCTCCCCTCTTCCCCTCCAGCTCTCTCTCTCTCTCTCTCTCTCTCTCTCTCTCTTTCTCTTTCTCTCTCTGCAAACTGTCATCAGGAAAGTTATAGTGCTACTTACTTTTTCATTTCTCTTTGCGTGGCATTCTGATGAACAGAACAATGTTTTTTGTCTATCGTAGATGCTGAAGAAAGATGGTGGCTTTCCACATTCACTGCATCCTGTACTCATATTCACCTCCTCGGCTGCTTCCGCTTTGCCCTGGGCTAATTTCGTTGAGTCTTCGGTTATACCAGTCGATTCGGAAATATTCCGAACCACCTCCCCTGTGTCACCTAATTCCAATGTGAAAGAATTGAAATGGTAGAAAACAATCCTTTAATGACATAACTGATTGATTAAGCTGTCAGCATTTCAAACATTATAGATGTGTTAGCATTGTCACAACATACACAATGATGAGGAATCTCAGTCACATATTCCCAATGGTAATCTGTTTCAGGAAAAGCATCATGATGTAGAGAGATGAAGTAGTTCAGTAATAATTACTAATTAATTTATTATCATTATTAATTTATCCTCAAGTTTTGAGTGTAAAGTTTCCGTGTTTGCTGTAGAAAACACAAATGGTATAGAGCATGGGAAAAGTCAATATTTAACTATCTATATGCCATTGATATTTCTAGTCTTATAAACAATGCATTAACGTTAATTATCTACTCTATAGCAAATGTGCGTTATTTATTCGATAATAGCACATAAAAACTACTATAATTATAATGATGATCGAAATACCAATGATATCCATTATTATTCAGAAATAATACTTGCTGAATGGAAACCCATTCTCTCAATTTATCATTTCATTGAAAAAACTCATCATATAGCAACAATACATAAACAAGGGAAATACGCTTTATGAACAAAGGTGCAACAGCTTGAATACAATTGTAGCGAAAATGGTTAAAATGGGTACATCGCGACAAGTGATCAATAAGAGACTTGCGTTCCTTTGAAAGGGCGCTTTAGCATGTTTAGTCGATTCATTTGGTAAAACTTGAAGGTAAGATCAATGCCGCTGCATTTGGGCAATTCCAGCGTAACGGACATGACATTCAGATCTATTGGGGGTTATTTAAGATAGTTTCAGCAAAATCAAAAGTCCTAAAACATATTTCAGTAAGTGAATCAGACACATTTGACTATTAGAGACATACGCAGCAAATTTCACAGTATTGCACTAAATAGTGGAAGAGAAAAATGCCTCTTTGTAAGCGTAACGGACATGACACAAAATGGACATGGATTTTTCACTCCTGTAAATAGTTTTAAAATTTTGTGTGTTTTAAAGTTCAATGAGTTTCATTTAGGTATTAAAAGAAGCTTATATCATACTCTAAACATAAATATAGTTTGTGAAACAATTACACTGCATATTTCCTTGCCATAGCTATAAAAAAAAACGGACAAGGCACTGTTCTCCGCTTTTTTGAACCCTCTATATCTTTGCTTTAAATATTCAGTGGCTCATGCAAACATCGTGTCAGTAATATTTTTTCCATTAAAAATAATTTACAACAAAAAAGTCAAATCTGAAGTACTCGTGGTGTGAAATAATGAGACTTATAAAAATAAATTTTGAACAAAATTTGTGGCCACATTTTGCCCCAAAAGTGAGTCTTTAAAATATGTCATGGTAGCGCAAATATTTCTTGAGTTGTCGAAAATTTTATGATTTTTTTGCAAGTAAACATTTTCCATGGAATTGCCCATTTACACAATGATGAAGAAGCAAGATGTTTTACAAAGTTTTTAGTTACACAGAAATCATTTTATTTAGGAAAACAGATCGACGATTATACATTCAAGACCACAACCATACTCACTTTAATTGCTGATAATCGACCAACGCGCAAATATGATACAACTTATAGACACTCTCAGACGTGCATACTTTTATCCAGCTACAATATTCTTGACTTTATGCTCCCAAATGACTTAAGAGCTAATTACAAAGCTTACTAACTTATCATCTTTTGACCAAAATGACGCAGAAACTCATTCTTAATAAATGCTCCAAGTCATTATCAGGTGTTTCTTTCTGAATTACAAGAAGAAAGTAGTTTACAGGATATTTTTGTAAAGCGATAAACCGTGATGCTTGCCCGCCTATCACACGTTACGAATGTATACCAGGATGAACAATCTGAGTGATGTCATCTCCATAGCAGGAGTTGATCATTAATGATTTAATATATAGGGCATATCTCAAGCATTGCGGAGCAGTAAAAAGCAATTAATTACTGTCTTGTCGCTGTTCCATGTATTAAAACGAAAGGATAAATGTGATCTTTGAACTAAACAGGTGATGATGGAGAATAAGGAGTACAGTAAGAGAGAGAGAGAGAGAGAGAGAGAGAGAAGAGAGAGAGAGAGAGAGAGGGGGGGGGGGAGACAGACAGATGGATAGACATAAAGAGAGGAAAACAAAAACGAGAGTGCAAAAAGGGGTTAAAATTAAACTTTAAGTTTCGCTTGTAGTTTCAAAAGTTTAAGTTAATTTGTAGTTATCTTGTAGCTTCAGACTGTATGAACGGACTCGTATATTCGAAACTTTAAGTTTACCTGTAGTTCTAGAACCACAAGCGAGTTCGTGGTTAACGTCGAAACCACGAGCAGTGGATGGTCCTCCGTCGCAGGTTCGGACCATGTGAACGGAATAAACTTTAAGTTTCGCAAACTTGCAGTTAACGATGATCTCTCTGTTCATGTTAAACTTCCAGCATGGGCGTCGCCAGGGGGGGGGGGGGGGGGGGTGCGGAGGGTGCGAACGCACCCCCCTCCAGACCAAAAAAAAAAAAGTTTTTTTTTTTGGGGGGGGGCGTCGCCGGGTGGGGGGGGTGTCTTTTGAAAGGGGCGACACGTTCTTATTGTGTAGTGTCGAACAGCTCATATCTGCGCCACCAGCACCACTGCCTGACATTGGAGTTGGTAAGTTTTGTCTTTTTTTTTCCAAAAGGCACCACCCCCCTCCCCCCTTGAAAAAAGCTGGTGACCTTCGCACGAATTATGAACAAAGGAACTGTATGTGTACTGTACACACAATCGGTATCTACTTCCGGTGTTAACAACGACGATCGCTCAGCTTATAGTTTCAGAACAACGAGCATCGTTGTTTCGGGCCCATGTGAACTGTCGTTGTGGTTAGTGGATCATTGTTTCGTTAACTTAAAGTTTCGAACCCACAAGTCCCGTATGAACGTAGCTAGAGAGACCGAGGATGAGGCAGACAGACAGAGACAGATTAAGGTAGAGTGCAAAAAAGGAAAAAAAAGGGGAAACAGAGAGTTAGAAATCTGGAGAGAGAGACAGAGAAACAGACAGACAGAGAGAAACACAGAGAAAGAGACAGAGGAAGACAATGAATGAAGAGACCTTGTTCACAAAGGGATATAACGATCCGGAATAGCTCAGTGAGCTGACACAAAGAAAATAAGTGAACGGGAGGAGATTAAGGGTTTACGTGTACAAGAATTTTACATTCAAAATTAATTTTAAAAACTCTAAATATCACCTTTCATATCCATCCCCGGAATGCATCCATGTATTGTATACGTCAAATCCATAATTAACACACATTCATAGAACGCGCGTGCGTGTGTCATTATTGTGGTTTGCACAAACAGAAATTCATTTTACTAATTAAGGTAATCGATGTGAACGATGCAAGAAATAATTTATTAAAATTGAACGCATCCATCATCTCTTTGTGAAAAAAACGTTTAACTGACATCAATATCAAGGTGAAACATTATATATCCGACATGAATTATCCATTGATATATAGGTGAAGCCTGCAACATGAAGAGGAAACAGTGCGTTGACCCCGAGTCCTCACTAACCATGGTAACCATGGTAACAGGCTCATAGTTTGCATTGGAAGAAACATCAAGCAAATTTCGTACTGATATATAGGGACGGCTATGTAGCTCATTCTTAGATACACACTACTTCTTTAAAATTTACAAGAAATTCACTGTGTTAAAGTAGATATTCAAAGCAAATCACAAATATGCTCAATAATGTATCTCTAGAAACTAGAAAGCTTGCAGATGGTAATCGTATAAGTTTTACGTTAACTGCGTGTTTGATGATTAAAAAATAACACAAATAAAAACATTTCTCAGCATCTGGGATATCCGAGCGATTCGCCAGAAATATACCGATGTTTACGTGACGTCACATCAGGTGCCAATCCTGCCTAAGCAGACGACGTCCTATATCAAGTGAACGTAACTGCAATGCAATTATTTTTAAATTATAAAGAGTTTGGTTTGTTTCACCATGACCGTATTTCACATCATTCTAAAAGGGAAGTGAAACCGTTTCTAGTAACTAAAATCTTTTGTTTGTAAAAAGTCATGATAAGGGTCAATGATCAATCAAAGAAATCACACTTTCGAATTGTAAAGCCCGCTGAATTATAGCATGGATGGTATTCGTTCCCTCTTGAAACGCCGACATGCCGCGGTGCATGCAGCTGAAAATACAATGGCATCTTTTTTGGTTTACAAGCGATTGATTCCTTTAATTTTTTAACGCTGCATTTTTCATCAAAATAATACCATGCAGGAAATTTAGAGTGAGGCAACAAATAAGCATTTATACTGACGCTAGTGAAGTAAGAGAAATAAGTGAAGATGAGATGACAAAACAGGCACTGAAAATGTATAAGATGTTATGGGGCATCGTCTGCTTAGGAAGGATTGCTCCCCGGTATGACGTCACATATCTCAGCAGCGTTCAAAGAGCTCTATATAGGTGCTATAGCGGGGCTGTGTTATATCATTTATAATTGATAATAATCATTACTTCAAATGTTTCCAAGCGTTGAATTTTGATAACCTTGTTCAATCTAAGCTTCACCTATGCAATAATAAAAATTAAATCAATATTCAAAATCAATGAAATTCTACTTTAAGATTAGGCAGGAATTACCAATATACAGAAAATAGAGACTTTAAAAAGCTATCCAGGTGATATCTTTCACCTAGTATGCCTATCATTTCAATTCAGGTTATTAGATTCCATCTTAATAAAAACATTTTTACATTAGTAAAAACATGCAATTCCACATTTAAAAATGTACATAACTGGAATAATACATGTATAGACATATTCCTAAAAAACGGAATTAGGCACAGCTGTTAAAAACCAGAGAAGGTATTGTCAACACAGCTTTCTAAATATTTCGAATTTAATGAATATACAGTGCGTCCCAGAAAAAACGAAACCGAGATTTATCGATGTTTAATCATATCTTAATCACAATTATGATTAAGAAATGACACATATTTGTATAAAGCTCGGATCCTCTTCTTTCATTTGATGCCACTCATATGATACATACTTCACGCATGAGTAAATAAAGACAATATGAAGCAGGGCTACCAAAAAGTCGTTTGGCCAACGATATCTGAATTTCAGAGAGATAATCACATTTCTAGAAAGTTTATTTTCTGCCCTTTCATATGACACCTCAATCGGGAAAAATGAGCCAGGGATGACAAAGCTCTGTTGGTGTAAATTAATGCTTGTATTTCCATGATTTATTAAAGGCTCCCAGATCGTCTCCATTCTGTTACCAGAAATACTCATTGCTCTGTTGTTAACTGCATGGTCAAGTAGGTTTAATAATGAAAACGTACCTCACCTCATTATCAATCAGCTTTTATCATTTTGTACTCACCACTCCATTTTGTTGACGATCAGCCATGCATGAAGTCTTTTATCTTGTTTGTTTATTGCTAGGACAGGCAGCCAGTGCTAATGGATTCGTTTAATAAATCACTTTACACCAACAAAGCTTAGTTTGTCATCCCTGGCTCATTTTTCCCGATTGGGGTGTCATATGAAAGGGTAGAAAATGAACTTTCTAGAAATGTGATTATCTCTTTGAAATTCAGATATCGTTGGCCAAACGACTTTTTGATAGCCCTGCTTCATATTGTCTTTATTCACTCATACGTGAAGTATGTATCATATGAGTGGCATCAAATGAAAGAGGAGGATCCAAGCTTTACAAATATGTTTCATTTATTAATCATAATTGTGATTAAGATATGGTTAAACGTCGATAAATCTCTGTTTCGGTTTTTTTTTTTCTGGGACGCACTGTATATTAGAAACAAGAACCAAGTAAAGTCTTGGGTAATATCATAATATAAGAGATTGCACAGAATACCGGTACAAACCCTATATACACACAAGGATTTAAAAAAATAAATAAATAAAAAATATAGGGATAGCAAAGGAGAAATTAGGGATGAGAAGAAGAATAGAGGAGAGAGAGAAAGAGAAATAGAGAGAGAAGGAGAGAGAGCTTGACACATACATTCAATGAGTGTCATATGTGATCCAAAAAAATTTGAGTTTGTGTTTAACAATTGTAAAATGAAATTTAAGTTAGATTAGAGGGAAGCGAGTTCCAAATCACAGGAGCATGATGTCTGCAGGAATATGATGCAGTTTCTGAATTAACATTCCATCGATGATATTTTTTCTTATTTCTAGTATTATAATTGTGTATGACTGATTGACTGTATTGCACTATTAATTATAAACATATTGGATATGGTATTAGGAAGCTGACTTTTTTCATTCTCAGATATAAGTATTGCACACATGTATTCATTTAATTCGTAAACATTTAGAATATCCAGTTTCTTGAACAAGTCGAGAATGGGTTTGATAATGACAAAAGGTAATTATTCTTACAGTCCTTTTCTGTAGAATATATAAACAGTGCAATTTCGTCGGGTGAGTATTAGCCTAAACAACACTACAATAAGTAAGAAATGGTAGTATTAATGTATTTTATAACATGAGGAGAACAGAATGGGGCAAGGTATGGCGAAGTTTGCTGATGACACCAGCATTCCTGCACATTATTTTTGTTATGTGAGTTATATGAGTTTTCCATGATAAGTTTTCATCTATAAAAAAACTATATTTTATTATAGTTATAGACTAAAAACTTTCAACCTTCAATTAGTGTGCGTGTATCAATGCTAACTTTTCATCATCTGCAGGCTATGTTAAAAATGCCAGATTGCTTTTGGTGGCCACCGTGGACTTCAACTACCGTACATGAGCAATGCCATTGATAACACGAAATAGTGTAGTGCAGCTTGTCAATCATAAAGCAAAGGTGTGACATTTTTCATTCTAGACTGTAACCAATGATTTGTGTGTGTGTGTGTGTGTATATTAGCATTGTTCGATATAACCATTGTTATCTTTGTGTATCCTACACTGTAAAAAAAAAATAACTGTAAAACTACAGGTTGTTTGGCCATTGAAATTACAAGTTATTGCCGTTATTTCATTTTACAGTCTTTTTCCTATAAAACAACAGCAAGTTTGTTGGTTTACCGGAAATCAGCATATATTTACAATAGCCCAGCAAACTTGCTGTTGTTTTACAGGGAAAAGACTGTATTTTATGTCGGGCGATTGTAATTACATGTATATGCTGATTTCCGGTAAAAACAAAAAAACAAAACAAAAGAAAATCTGTGGAAAACGGGCATTCCCGGCATCCTGACTGCCAGGAAATTTCCAGTGAAAACATAGCCTTTTGACAAGGCCTCGCGTCTTAGATTATATTCCACGCCGCGCACGACTTAGACGAGACTAGCTGTTGATACGGTGACTTCGCCGCTCGCTCGCGCGTTCACTGTGTGTGTAATTGGTTTTTTACAGACGTGTATCAATCAGATATGATTATTTACGTCTGGGGACCGACCTTTAAAGCTCATAGACAGTCTCGGTAGCAAAAATCATACTGGCAAGAAACTTAACTAACATAGTCACATACTATTCTCCCTTTATCATAAGGCACATGTACGAGATTATTTAACATTCCATTCACGATTTCGAACAAATTTTAGTGTAAATATCTGCAAAAAACGCTTGGTAACGGCTTTTCACTGCCTCACGCTGAGACCATATCCACCCGAAGGTTCCCCACACAGTAAACCCAGCGCTCCGCACTATGTGTAGCGTATTCTATAACACACAGCAATCCTCGTGTGAGTAATGTGTGTGGCCGTTGTTCGAATTTACATCCCCTCTTTTTGGGCCAGGGATTTTTATTCTTTTCACCTCTAATTCGATAAATATTTCACTTGAGGAGGAAAAAACTTCACAGCATCTTAGTTATGTTAGTACCCTGCTATTTATTAAGTAAAATCAAAGAAATCTCACGAAAAGTTTTTGAGGGCTTCCTAAAACTATCTAATACCTTTAACGTCACCATCCGAAAGACGTGACTCAGTTTCGAACCTGGGTCCGCTGAATCAGTTTATAACTTCCACTGTTAGCTGGATTACAGGCGCACGCCACAACGCTCGGGTTTTAGTGAATAGTCTCATTTCAGCCGCGCTAAATAAACCTAAGCCACGAGGCCTTGTCAAAAGGCTAGTGAAAACGGCAAATTTGTTTACAGTGTACATGTACGCACTCTCAATTCAAAGAAGAACAACCCTTTTTACCCTTTACATTTGAGCTGTTAATATGAGCTCACGATAGAAAGACATCATTATAACCTCCCACCTCCTCCCATTAAAAGATAATTAGCAGCTAATTCCCCTTGGAATGACATAATGAAATTTAATGAAATGTAAAAACCTGAGTATGATTAATCTATCTACTAACATGCAAGACTATTATTTCCCTTGACTTCAGGAAGCAAATATCAGAGAAACCTCGAGTATACAGACAAACAGTCAATTTAACCCAAATCTTATCTTGATTTTAGTTATCAGCAAAATACTCCCAATAAAAACGACTTATTTTTTTCTATTCTAAATTAGAGAAGTACGAAAAACAGAGATGAAAAAGATACATAGCACTCTGGTTTGACTTTGTAAGTCCTTAATTCGGGCGCCGGAAGAGGTGGAATAGAGGCCGATGCCCTCAATATTTTTCGCCCCCACAGACCCCCTCGCTTGAAAAAAAAAATTTTAAGT
Source organism: Heliocidaris tuberculata (assembly GCA_025618425.1). Classification (NCBI taxonomy): domain Eukaryota; kingdom Metazoa; phylum Echinodermata; class Echinoidea; order Camarodonta; family Echinometridae; genus Heliocidaris; species Heliocidaris tuberculata. The sequence continues at coordinate 39,033,622 of CM046838.1, read as the reverse complement.
AAATTTGCATTACAACATTGTATAATAAGCTTTCTAGTCAGCAAAATTTTCTTGCTCGGTACAGCTACACTCCCTCGCGTACTAATAAATACAAGATGTTTCTTAATACTAAGAAGCCTAGGGTTATGGGATTAAGAATCCCCTCCAACACCCACCAACCTCTGGTTGTATATCATTTTGCCATTCATAACTGAGAGAGTTTATGCATTATGATAAATTGAGGGGGGGGGGGTTCGAATCTCAGAATTTTCTGAGAGCGGGAGGAGAAACCCTATCCCTCACTCACCCTGCATTCGTGTATCCATTAGCTTTGTTTGGGTGTTTTTTTTTTTCAAAAGTGAGAACGTTCTGTGCAATATAACACGTTTGAGTAATTTTTAATCTCAAAATTTTTCTCTGTTACCATCATTTTTAAAAATTTGTTGGAAAATAAAGTCCTGACGTCTCCCCACCCCCCCCCCCTTTCTTCCATTCAAATGTTATAGCAACGCGCCTATATGAGGCAACCAGCTGCTAACTTAATTCGAAATTTACGGTTAATATACTTGCATCTGGAAAAAAAAAAGTTTCTAGCTCAATGCCTGTAAAGGTATCACCTAATTTAGTACCCATCTACTTGTATCAATCTAATGATTGATTTCAGTAATAGCACTGTTGAATGCACTCATCTAATATTTATCGCTTTATGTAGGTCATGATAATGCATATAATTACTGCAGCTCAAGGATAATTCATTGTGTTTGCGATACACGGCAAGTAGAAAACCTACATGGTAGATCTCACAATATAATCTTTTTTCCTTACTTACATCTTAAATGATATTATACAAATCAAAACAAATTCAATAACTAATTAACCAAGGGTAGTTGTTGACTCTATGATTAATAAGCAAACTTGTTAAGATATAACTTATCGTCTTCATACAAGGGGTTTTCCCATGGTGACTTCGTGATCTCCTCGGTGTAAAAAAATATGAAACTTTTGATCGTTAATAACTCAAAGGTTAAAATTAATATCAGATCTAGGTTTGCTTAGAGTAAAGTTCAAGAATATCAAATTCATTTGTAATAGATTTTATGATATTTCATTCAATTCTATTCTTAGAAATAATGCTTTTGAATGTTTAATTAGATTTTCACTTTTTGACAAATCAATGCCCCCAAAACTGTGTGTACCAGTTATTAATTAGAACACAACAATTAATGCCATTGTGACTTTACATAATTGAAATATAAATACAATGGTGAGATACAACAAAGATGCTAATAAATAACTAATAAATGCATGCAAATTTGATGGCCTTGTCAAAAGGTGAAAATCTTATCAAAATTCTAAGCAATTTTTTATAAAAGATTTATTCTAAGAAATTTCATAAAACCTACTCTAAACAAATTTGTATTAACCTTCTTTTTTTTTTTTTTTTTTTTTTTTTACATTTAGTACTGGCTGATTTAGGAGTAGTGAGATATGAAGAGGAAGAGAGAGAGGGGTTTAGTAAAGAGAAGGGAGAGAGAGGGGTGTGGTAGAGAGAAGGGAGAGAGAGAGAGGGGTGTGGTAGAGAGAAGGGAGAGAGAGGGGTGTGGTAGAGAGAAGGGAGAGAGAGGGGTGTGGTAGAGAGAAGGGAGAGAGAGGGGTGTGGTAGAGAGAAGGGAGAGAGAGGGGTGTGGTAGAGAGAAGGGAGAGAGAGGGGTGTGGTAGAGAGAAGGAGAGAGAGAGAGGGTGTGGTAGAGAGAAGGAGAGAGAGAGGGGTGTGGTAGAGAGAAGGGAGAGAGAGGGGTGTGGTAGAGAGAAGGGAGAGAGAGGGGTGTGGTAGAGAGAAGGGAGAGAGAGGGGGGTGTGGTAGAGAGAAGGGAGAGAGAGGGGTGTGGTAGAGAGTAGGGAGAGAGAGGGGTGTGGTAGAGAGAAGGGAGAGAGAGAGGGGTGTGGTAGAGAGAAGGGAGAGAGAGAGGGGGTGGTAGAGAGAAGGGAGAGAGAGGGGTGTGGTAGAGAGAAGGGAGAGAGACTGGTGTGGTAGAGAGAAGGGAGAGAGAGAGGGGTGTGGTAGAGAGTAGGGAGAGAGAGGGGTGTGGTAGAGAGAAGGGAGAGAGTGGGGTGTGGAAGAGAGAAGGGAGAGAGTGGGGTGTGGTAGAGAGAAGGGAGAGAGAGGGGTGTGGTAGAGAGTAGGGAGAGAGAGGGGTGTGGTAGAAGGAAGGGAGAGAGAGGGGTGTGGGTAGAGAGAAGGGAGAGAGAGGGGTGTGGTAGAGAGAAGGGAGAGAGTGGGGTGTGGTAGAGAGAAGGGAGAGAGAGGGTGTGGTAGAGAGAAGGGAGAAAGAGGGTGTGGTAGAGAGTAGGGAGAGAGAGGGTGTGGTAGAGAGTAGGGAGAGAGAGGGGTGTGGTAGAGAGAAGGGAGAGAGAGTGGGGTGTGGTAGAGAGAAGGGAGAGAGTGGGGTGTGGTAGAGAGAAGGGAGAGAGAGGGGTGTGGTAGAGAGAAGGGAGAGAGAGGGGTGTGGTAGAGAGTAGGGAGAGAGAGGGGTGTGGTAGAGAGAAGGGAGAGAGAGTGGGGTGTGGTAGAGAGAAGGGAGAGAGTGGGTGTGGGTAGAGAGAGAAGGAGAGAGAGGTGTGGTAGAGAGAAGGAGAGAGAGGGGTGTGGTAGAGAGAAGGGAGAGAGAGGGGTGTGGTAGAGAGAAGGAGAGAGAGGGGTGTGGTAGAGAGAAGGAGAGAGAGGGGTGGGGGGGGGGGGGGGGGTAGAGAGAAGGGAGAGAGTGGGGTGTGGTTAGAGAGAAGGGAGAGAGAGGGGTGTGGTAGAGAGAAGGAGAGAGAGGGGGGGGGTAGAGAGAAGGGAGAGAGGGGTGTGGTAGAGAGAAGGGAGAGAGAGGGGTGTGGTAGAGAGAAGGGAGAGAGAGGGGTGTGGTAGAGAGTAGGGAGAGAGAGGGGTGTGGTAGAGAGAAGGGAGAGAGGGTGGGGTGTGGTAGAGAAAAGGGAGAGAGTGGGGTGTGGTAGAGAGAAGGGAGAGAGAGGGGTGTGGTAGAGAGAAGGGAGAGAGAGGGGTGTGGTAGAGAGAAGGGAGAGAGAGGGGTGTGGTAGAGAGAAGGGAGAGAGAGGGGTGTGGTAGAGAGAAGGAGAGAGAGGGGTGTGGTAGAGAGAAGGGAGAGAGTGGGGTGTGGTAGAGAGAAGGAAGAGTTGGGGTGTGGTAGAGAGAGGGAGAGAGGGGGTGGGGATGAGAAGGGAGAGAGAGGGGGGTGGTAGAGAAAGGGAGAGAGAGGGGGTGGTAGAGAGAAGGGAGAGAGTGGGGTGTGGTAGAGAGAAGGGAGAGAGTGGGGTGTGGTAGAGAGAAGGGAGAGAGAGGGGTGTGGTAGAGAGAAGGGAGAGAGAGGGGTGTGGTAGAGAGAAGGGAGAGAGAGGGGTGTGGTACAGAGAAGGGAGAGAGTGGGGTGTGGTAGAGAGAAGGGAGAGAGGGGTGTGGTTAGAGAGAGGGAGAGAGAGAGGGGTGTGGTAGAGAGAAGGGAGAGAGAGGGGTGTGGTAGAGAGAAGGGAGAGAGAGGGGTGTGGTAGAGAGAAGGGAAAGAGAGGGGGTGTGGTAGAGAGAAGGGAGAGAGAGGGGTGTGGTAGAGAGAAGGGAGAGAGAGGGGTGTGGTAGAGAGAAGGGAGAGAGAGGGGTGTGGTAGAGAGAAGGGAGAGAGAGGGGTGTGGTAGAGAGAAGGGAGAGAGAGGGGTGTGGTAGAGAGAAGGGAGAGAGTGGGGTGTGGTAGAGAGAAGGGAGAGAGTGGGGTGTGGTAGAGAGAAGGGTGTGGCAGAGAGAAGAGAGAGAAAAACATGAGAAATAAAGACAGTGAAATAGATAAAGCTCGAGAAAGAGAAAGCATTAGAAATAGATGGGAACTTTTTTTGGAATGTTTACGTGACATGGCAATAATCAGCATGACAAACTTTCCAGCATATAATTATAATAACTTTAATATCTAAGGTTCACATTGTTACTATATTTCGCCCAAGAAATAGCAATAGAATTAGATACTGTGACGTCATCTGGATCGATAACGTTGGCCACCTCCTGTAATAAGTATTGATTCCGAGTATAATGCTGTAACGATGTGTATATATGTTCCTTATAATAGTCTATTGTGTTAAGCAGGTGGTATCTTCATATAGTCCAAACACACACTCATCTCGGTCTTAACTTCCCCTTTACTTCTCTTCCTTATGAACAGGAAACCAATTTAATGTACAATGATAGCTGAAATAATTGTCATTTACTCTACTAGTGAGTACTACATTGTGGTAAGAATTCAACATCAATTGATTCTATTCCTATCTTACAGGTACAGGTATTCAGAAAGACACAAATAATAGTAATAATAATACGTGTAATTAAGGCTACCATAAAAGACCAAAGCGGTCTTGTCAGAACAGTCCTCTTTATAATGTCCTCAAACATTTTAGTGTATGAGGTTATACCGCGGTGAAATTATCTTTGAAATACTCATAAACTATAAAGGTATTACAATGCCGAAAATTCTGCGCTCAGCTTGGAAGGCGTTTACAGCTTTATCCACAATGAATACATGTAATGGTAACTCTGAAAATAATAATAAATATGCTCTAGATTTGTTCGCCTGAATTATAACTTCGTATGTTAAAATTATATGGTAGGTTTTATGATCTGCAAAAGTACCACATTCATTGAATTTCAAAGATAAACTCATATTCAAGCCAATTAAAAGGTCGGGATATCAAAACAGCAATAACAAGTATCAAAATTATTGCAATATTTTGTATAAGTTTAGATTTGAACTTCGATTCTTTACTTAGGATGGGAAAACCTCCCCCTTCAGCAGCCCCCCCCCCCCCACACCCTCCCTAAAATGAAATCCTGGCTGTTGTTGTTGTTGCTGTTTGTTGGTTTTAGTGGCAACCAGTCAAATTCTGACTATTATTGCCAATTACTGTTACAATTCATTTTAACCAGGGGCGTAGATAGCGGGGGGGGGGGGGGGGGGGGGGGTATACATCCCCCAGGTTTCATTACACTCCCCCCCCCCCAAAAAAAAGGTGGAAAATATGCATTTCTATTATGTTGTAGATAAATATAATTTGATATATTATATTTATTAATATTATTCAAATTTATATATTATTTATTTCAATATAGATATTATTTATTTATGTACAATATTGTAGATTTACATGATTCTATTAATATTTATCTACAATTCTGTCTTTGCTTCTGGTTTTCCCGATTTTTACACTACTAGAAAGTGAAAACCACCCACTTCAAATTATACAACATGGGTGTTGATCTGGGAGGGATATGGAGGTATCTTTTTTTTTTTTTAAGAAAAAAAAATTGAATTGGGGGGGGGGGGGCTGTGTTACCAATCCCCAACATATTTTGAGGTGATTTTTTCAAAAGCATAATGCAGAAAAAATATTTAGATTAAAAGTACATGTAATTATTTTCTATTTAGAGGGTTCAGTCGGTAACTTTCCTTTTTAATGCAATTTTGCCACACTCATGTTATTAGTAATGCTAACAATTTTCAAAATTGAAATTTAAATATAGTCACAGGAATCGAATGTGATGGGGAAAGATGGAATACACCACCCCCAATATTTATCGAGGATGATGACCTGTGTCATCATCACCCAACTAAACAAAGAAGAATGATGAAATGACAATTATAACATGTAGACCCGGTGAGAAGAACCGCTCCGGGGGTTGCATGTGGGCACAGTGCCCCTACTTTTCCCTTTAACTTCAGATGAGTACCCCCATTTTTCTTTCGAATATGTTCCTGTTCCACGTTCTTATAAGTGCTCATTTTGATAATTACTCCACATCCCTCACCTTACCTTTGATAAATGCTTCTATTTCAACAAGAGCATTTATCCCTTTTAATCCTTTTTATCCCTTTTAATGTAACAATTTTTTTCATTTGTAATATATAGGCACTGATTTAATTTTTCTACTTTATAAGAACATTTTTCCGTTCTTATAAATGCCCCTCTTCAGATATGATTAGTGCCCTTTTTCACCTCTGATAACTGCCTTTTCTACCCATCTACACATTCATTTATTTTTCTAATAAGTGTCCTTTTCCCAATGACAAGTACCACGTTTCCTTTTTCCATAACATGTGCCCCTAATCCAAAGTGACTTAGAGCCAATATTCCCAAATGCTCGCACGTTACGCTCGCTCGTACTAAAAGTATAGCTTATTAAATAAATTTTCATTGTGAAATTTTGCAAATGGAACCCCATTAGAATTGTGTTTCCCCGTTTTTATATTAAAATGTAATTGCGACCTCACAAATTTTGAATATTTGCTTGCTCGCTTCGCTCGGTCGCTCAATATTCAAATCATACTACAAAATTGCAAAGCATGATGCTAAAGTTGTATCTTGGACATGTAAAGAGAAAAACCATATAAATGTTTACACTCCCTATATATATATATATATATATATAATGTAAGAAATCAATTGAATTGAATAAGAGAAATAATTTGCGTAGCTAAATTCATTGTTCCTCCTTACTGACTTCCTTTTTTGTGGAAATAACTGCAAGGTTTGCAAAAACTGTCTCCGCCGGGAGTCGAACCCGGGTCTTTGGCACTGTAGGCCAAACGCCTTAACCACTAGACCACGGAGGCGGGTTGAGTGGTATTCGGCTACACCAGGTACAAACACCGACAGGCAGCCCTTGCAATCCCTTCGCGGTTAATTTATTCCTTTTCTTTGAGGGACAGGGGAGTATTGAACAATGAAAAGCCGCATGCCTAGCTAGATCCATGGCGGATTCATGTATTAGAATTAATTAATTAATTACAATGTGTGAGAAATTTGTTCTAATACTATAGCATCGGCAACTCTCGTGGGTAAATTTACCGAATACCACTCAACCCGCCTCCGTGGTCTAGTGGTTAAGGCGTTTGGCCTACAGTGCCAAAGACTTGGGTTCGACTCCCGGCGGAGACAGTTTTTGCAAACCTTGCAGTTATTTCCACAAAAAGGAAGTCAGTAAGGAGGAACAATGAATTTAGCTACGCAAATTATTTCTCTTATTCAATTCAATTGATTTTTCACATTATGTAAATTTACCCACGAGAGTTGCCGATGCTATAGTATTAGAACAAATTTCTCACACATTGTAATTAATTAATTCTAATACATGAATCCGCCATGGATCTAGCTAGGCATGCGGCTTTTCATTGTTCAATACTCCCCTGTCCCTCAAAGAAAAGGAATAAATTAACCGCGAAGGGATTGCAAGGGCTGCCTGTCGGTGTTTGTACCTGGTGTAGCCGAATACCACTCAACCCGCCTCCGTGGTCTAGTGGTTAAGGCGTTTGGCCTACAGTGCCAAAGACCCGGGTTCGACTCCCGGCGGAGACAGTTTTTGCAAACCTTGCAGTTATTTCCACAAAAAGGAAGTCAGTAAGGAGGAACAATGAATTTAGCTACGCAAATTATTTCTCTTATTCAATTCAATTGATTTCTCACATTATGTAAATTTACCCACGAGAGTTGCCGATGCTATAGTATTAGAACAAATTTCTCACACATTATATATATATATATATATATATATATATATATATATATATATATATACATATATATATATATATATACATATATATATATTATGACCCTTGGGGGCAATCATACCCCAGGTATGAGGACCTGTCTACGCCAATGATTTTAACACAATTTTTTTATCTATTTGTTTAAATATTTGTTTTAGTAAACGTGTGAGATAAATGGCTACGCGGATGCCCTCCCTTAATTTGAATTTTTTAACTTACTATATATCATAATAGAAAATAAAAGCAGATTTTGTAAGTTAGCTAATAGGATCTAATAACATTCTTCTCTCTAAAACATTCCCATATTTCATGTAGGTTTCACCCCCCCCCCCCCTCGAAAAAAAAAAAAAACAGGGATATTAACTGGCTTTACATTTTTTTGTTTTAATGTGTTGTTCAAGTTCCATTTCTGAATTCGATAAAGAAGAATAACCACATGTCATGATATGAACTGATTAAGACCAGAAACCCAACTTATTCCGTAAACTGAATTGGACAGGCAACAAAATAGAGTGTTGATAGCTTCATGATTAAATCATGATAACAGAGGAAATGCACTTTCATTATAAAGGATAACGTCTGGTAATTATTTTTATGCAGCTGAAGGTTGTATTATGTATCAATTATTTCATGGTTCACTGTGACAAGGACCTATCACCATCTCCCGGAGACTGAATCATACTCATCAATGAAACATTATCAAATTGTGTCAAATAAATGTATCCAATGCCTTTTGTAAACGAAGGAATATCAATCCAAACGACAGACGCACTTCAAACAATTTGAACACGTTAAAACCCTCGTCATCTATAATAATATACCGCGTTCTTATATTATGCATCTAGATCTACACATAGTCATTTGACCAGGTTTTTATCCTGACTGGACTTGACTGGAGATGCGAGGATCGGGCGTTCGATCCCCGGCACGGCACTTATGCCCTTGAGCAAGACATTTTATCTACATTGCTCTTTTATCGTACATCAAATAAATGAAGTGCTATAGGCATATTGATACCAGCGTGTGCATGTGTGTTATCTTAAAAAAAAATACTCTCTCATTTGCTCTGAATTACATTCCTGAAACATGACATTCTTAAATATAACGGTACAATTTATATATATTTTTGCTATATATGTGAACACATGTACAATAATTGAAATGCTATAAAAACTATGTTCAGTTATTGCTTAAATATCTACATGTGTAAAGAAATAATATTTAAAAGGTGCAGATTATATTTCGTATTAGTAACGATGATCTATGGCTTTAGTTTTAAATATTTCTCTGATATTACACTAAACAAAACCGAGTAACGAGATATCAACAAAATAAGAATGTTTTAAATCTCTTTCCATTTCTTGATCTGAAATTATTCGTTTGATATGTACATTTTTCTTTGTTACTTAATATGTTTTATTTGTTAACTGTATCCATTTTATGTTGCCCTGTACCGCGTTCGATAAGAACAGGTAACCTGGGCTTATTGTATTCCCTTTATTGATTAATAAAAGGTGATTTATAAAAAAAATATCTCGACTTACCCATTTCATATCAATTAACACGGAATAGTTTCATGAGAAATACATTCTAGCTGCATGAGGAGATCTCCAGAAGGTAGACTGCATATCGAATCGTGTCCGATCTCTCCGTTACTATGTAAACGATGGACGCTGTGAAATAGTGTCTCACTCATCAAACGTGCTCAGGTTGGTGAATTCTGTCACGAAGTGTGTATCAGAAAATTGTCCATTCATAGCTAGCAGAAGCATTGATTAATAAGATACATCCCCTGATATTATACACCCTGTATGCTCCTAGTTTGTTAGTATGATAACAAGCTTTGATTTGTGTATTGTAAATACACGTCAAATGCAAGAAATCTTCACTACACAATATACTCTACAAGGCCAATACGTATTTCACACGTTGTGCAATGTATTATGTTTGCTTATACTGTTACGTAAACTTAACGAGTAAGCAACCGGGGGATTAAATAGAACGACTCTACCATGAAACTGGGAGGAGATCATTAAAGAAATGAACAGGATCGAACAATAAGGGAAAAAAGAGCAGAAATATGCAAACGAACATAAACATGACATTCTATATTATCAACGTACATATAGAATTAAAGGAAAGCAGTTAATATTAGCTAATTATTGGCTTTCAGTGTATTTAAAGAGAAATGAAAAAAACATATTTCATACAGTCCAAATACGGTAACTATGGCAACCTGAACGGACATCACACTGACCGGAATATCAGAATAATAAGGACAGCGCTCATTTAATTGGTTGTATACTAGTCCCCCTCTCTCTATGTCTCTCTTTCTCTCCTTCTCTCTCTCTCGCTCTCTCTCTCTCTCTCTGTTTCAATAGTATTGTCTCGCTTTCCTCCTCTTTCTGCCTGCCTATTATTATTCTCTCTCTTTCCTTCATCTGTTTCTCCTGCTCCCCCCTCTCTCTGACTTTCTTTCTCTCTTTCTCCCGCTTTTCCTTTTCCCCTCTCTCTCCCTCCCTCTCTCTCTCTCTCTTCCTTTTCCTCTTTTTCTTTCTCTCTTTCTCTCTCTCTCTCTCTCACTCCATTCCTTTCCCTCTCCCTTTCTCTCATTCTCTCTTCCTTTTCCTCTATTTCTTTCTATCTTTCTCTTTCTCCCTCTCTTCCTTTCCCTCTTTCTCTCTCTCTCTCTCATTCTCTTCCTTTCCCTCTCCCTTTCTCTCTCTCTTCCTTTCTCTCTCTTTCTTTCTTTCTCTTTCTCCCTCTCTTCCTTTCCCTCTTTCTCTCTCTCTCTCTCTCTCTCTGTAAACCTTCTACCCTCTCGAGGTGTTTCCTTTTCATTCTATAGTGTTTCCTTTCACTATGTATTCTTTACACTGATTACGTATCTGGAAACGAGATAGAAAAAGACATGGTGGTGAAAGGTGTTTTTTATAATTACTTCTCACTTGTATGAATGATGCATACTACATTTAGATTTTTGTATCTAAATTTTATAACTAAAAAAAGAAATGAAAGGGGTCTGCATCCTTCCGGAAATCTACAATGTGTATGTCACAAATACTTTTTAATTTTTTGTTCTATTCAGCCCGATTGTTCCTACTGACCAAATTGTGTAAACAAGTATAAAATAAAATAAAAGGAAATGTTTTTGAACACCGTGCATGACACTGTGCTGTATGGCAGTTTATTTTTTTCCTTGAAAGTCAAAGTCAAACATTGATAAACTGACCGATTATTATCATTATTGTTATTATTATTATTATTATTATTATTATTATTATTATTATCATTATTATTATTATTATCATTATTATTATTATTATTATTATTATTATTATTATTATTATCATTATTATTTATTATTATTGTTATTATTATTATTATTATTATTATTATTATTATTATTATTATTATTATTATTATTATCATTATTATTAGTATTATCATCATCATCACCATCATCATCATCATCATTATCATTATTATTATTAGGCCTATAATTACGTGTTCATTTTCCCTAAGCCTTCATCTTGTAGATATTCTTGTAAATACATGTATCCATATTTCTAGAAATCATTTTGTACATAATATTTACTTCTTTGGGCTAACATTATCAGAATCGTGAGACTTGCTTCCTATTGAAAAAATGAATACTATTATTACGCGACATCCATTAATTCCATAAATCATAGCTATGAAGATGATAAAAGTTATCGGTGCATAAACAGCCAACTCATCTAAATTCCTTCATGCATCTACAATCTTTTTTTTTTTTTTTTTTTTTTTTTTTTACGTGATATGTTCTGGGATATTATTTACTCTACAGCTTAAAATACACACGTATAAAGACATGCATTATTTTCATCTGAGTAATATTATTATCATTTTACTAATTTACAGAACATTTCTACGACTTATAATTCTACACGTCTGTATATTTCAGATTGTTGTCATTAGTTTATAAACTGGGTATATACTGAAAGGCTCTTGTTCTGAGTACAATATGTATTATATACCGCTACTTCTATACATTGTCAACAACATCATCGAGCATGCGCATTTTTAATTCGTCTACATTATAGACAAATAAGGGTATGATAATATACTACCGAACCATATAATCACATACAACGTATACATTTTCACTGTATTTTTAGTCTTCTCTCACGTTAATCCATTTAAAAAGAATTAATTTCTGCACATTTTATCAAGTAGGTTTCATATAATCAAAACTGACTGTTTGAATTATTATCACTGAGCATTAAAGTATCACGGATTCATAGATATCATCTATTAAGGACAATACACACTCTGTTATCATTACACTTCTACCTTATGTCCATGACCATTTTGAGTTCACTAAAGCACATACAAATAACCCCCCTAAAAAAATAGTTATTTCCTGAAGTATCATTTATAATGTCTGAAAACATGAATTTTTAATAGATAAACTATATATAAAATGTTATGTGGCCTTTTATGACGTTCACGACCGTACAGGGTATAAAGTTATAAACATCCTCTTTTGTTCTGAGTAAAGGTCTATTTTTAAAAAAAAATCAAACTATTCTACATAATTTCAGTATTTCGAGAGAATTTTCGTCAATATTTCCTCAAATAAGTGAACGTATTCTAATTGGTTTCACTGAAACTTGGAAGAATGAGGAATAAACACTGACGTACGCTTATTTGATTTACATGTCATTTCAAAACATCTCAAACCATCCATGGCTTAAATAATATTTCTTGCATTGCGGGTACTACTCGTTATGAAGAGATAATAAAGGCAGTGCCAGTGCTCATCATGCTTATCGAACAAAGAGTTTTTTGGATAAAATCCAAGTCGACGTAACTCAAACATATTTTTACGATTATCTCCTATTTGGTACCCATTCACACACCTGGGTGCAGTAATATAATATAAATAGAATACCTTACAAAGGGACAAAAGTACCGTGCCATAGATCACATCCATCTCCAGTTTGAGTGTTAAACCATGCATCTCTATACAATACTTTATTACCACCAACTTTATTAGTATCCTATATTAGATTAACCAGTCCTATTTCACAAAAATTTGAAACAATAATGCTAGCATGGAGGAAGTGTGTTTCCAGTCACAATCACGATTCCTGTATCTTATCCCACTTTGTTACAGTATGAAAGCTCTGTGAGAAATAACCTTCATCTACTATCTCAAAGTGCCTTATTAACCGTTCCTCTTAAATAAGCTTTGCTACCCTTTTTTTTTTTTGGCATCAAAATTACCTTATACCTACTCAAAGACCACCGTGAACTTTGTTTAGCTCTAATATCTTCATCATGTTCCTATAATATCGTTAAGATTGATCACTGAGGTGGAACAGACGCAAATAGATAAGTTTTGGAAATGTTATGTCCAAACTTTAAAAGAAGTTCTCTACAGATGATGTTTTAACTGATGAAGTTGATAGGTTTGTATATCCCTTGTGATCACCGCAGACTGCTTTATGCTTCTTCGTCGTCTGGACCGAGATACAGTGCATGATGGGATACAATCGTTAGTCTCAACATCACAAATAAAGACCTTGCAGTGGATATATACCTAGAAGATAAGAGAGCAAGTCAAAGAGGAGTAAACACATATAAACCTAAATAATTACCCCCTGCTTTAGCAATGTATAGGTTACCGATTTCTTTGCTCAAAGCATTTCAAGAATTTCTTCCTGCCAGGAAACCGCTTAACGAGAGTGGCACATTAAAACTTGCATTTAAACATTGCTATCAGTTATACAACTTATAGATGTGTCTTACTATGTACTTTATGAAAGTCTCTTAAGGAGACTAGACTTTGATATGAAAAATATAATTAATGTGTGATTTAATATTTGTTCTAGGCAAGATATATTTGAATAAAGGCCGTGTGTAGTGTCTTGATATTATCAAATAATGCACATTTAAGCACATCAAATAAAGTATATCAAACGAAACTGGATATGTACGGCGGAAGAGGCGTATACCCACGTTTTTTTTTAGCAAACAATTGATGTTTATCATAATCTGTCATTTTTGTTAAAATTAATTTTGTAGGGTATCCAACAATATCATACAGATAACCTCTTTGCTTAATGTATCAATCAACTTTTACAATGATTCCCTTTGCTGATACCTGAGTATCAGGTTGTGGAATACACTACACCAGGCCTGGGCGGATCCAGGATTTTGTAAAAGAGGGGGCACAGAGCCGGAAAAGTACACAATTAAGAGTGCGATATTTTTTTTCATTGTGTACTTAAGGTATGCCAGTTGGGTTTCAAAAGAGGGGGCACGGGCCGGTTTTCTCCCTATGTAGATCCGCCACTGCACTACACTAAAACGATTTCAATCATGCAAGTTTTTTGTTAGGTTGATTTGCCAACAGCAATGGATGCAACATATTTACCTCTGGACTGTAGCCCTTGAAAGCAAATGAACGGAAAGAATATCGTTGAATGGAAGGTAATGAAGAGTTATACAACAAGACCGTATCATCCTTTTTACATCTGTGGAAGAAAAATTCATCGTTATTTATTTTTTTTTATTATCTTCTAAATGATTTGTCTAAAAGTTAGTGCAATTTTCAGATGAATAACTGTCATGCAGTAATGACACAGTCACAATAATGACGTAATGCAGTGAGATTACTGACGGGTGAATCTAAAGTATGACCCATGCGTTACCAGGTATTATTGTATTGTATTGTGAATTGTGAACATAATCTAAGATAGATATGTCATTTAATTTGATATTTTGTCTGATCCAAGCTCTAGGAGGGCTATCAGCTTGATATACAGTAAGCAGATATACTAGAATCATAATAGATGCGGTATGTAAAGTATGGGACAAAATAGCTTGGACTTGCCCCTATCTATTGGATAGACCAATCTTATGTATCCTCAGCATTGATGTGGATTAAAAAAAGAGAGATTAAAAGTTAGATTAATTTAGTTTAGAAATAATTTAAGAATTTGGCATATAAAAGAAAAGAATGACTGCGTAGAACTCTGCTTCCGTGTTACATCTATCAACAAACAGAACAGAGATCTACCGTTTTATCGGTGGTGGAAGGTTATCAAAACTCTTCAAATAGACTATATTGACGTTTAGTAACATGATGATAGTGATTATTTGTTTCTTACCCTTTTGATATAAATTCATACTGTGGTTGTGAATTAGACGATGATTCCACAGTAGCCCAACACGATTCTAAATTCAGCCTTAAATCTGCAACATTTCTTAGTTCTACTTCAAAAAATAAGTCTTGGTCGAGCCCTAAGTTTTTTCCTGAATTACTAATAGGGAATTTGTTTGTAAAGTTTTCGTCAGTGTATCGATCCATAGTAACATAGAATGCTCCATATCCAATCTGAGGTTCATCGAGGGTTACGTTGACCGTATCGTTTGATGTATATGATGAGAGGTCATTGATTGATGACGATGACATGACACCAATTGTGAAGTCTCGTCGAGATATCTCGCATTTGACGAGAATCTCTAGATTCTCTCCATAGGTTGATTGGATGTATACTCGGTTTGAATAGACAATGCTCGTATCATGAACCTGAAAATACAAGTCAGATAATCAGTTACTGCAAATATAGATATTATGACACGTAGTTGAAAGAAAAATTTCCAATCAAGCATCTTAATACTAATTTTTGTAAAAGTAAAATTATAGCCCTAAAAACGGAGACATATGAAATCAAACGTAAATGGTCAGTGCAATTTTATTCTTCAAAACACTTTGAAATACATTGACTGTTTCTGTTGATTTATGCCTAGCCTCCATCTCGTGTGTGATGACAGAATACATCATCGATGAAAATGATGTTTATTTTATCCAATGTTTGTTTTTATGCATACTAACTTTCCCATGATTATCTACCTTTTTATGAATTATTATTACTATTACTATCTTTATCAAAATAGTGGACCTATCATGGGATAGAAATGAAATAAAATTTTCTTTAAATTCCCATCACACCGTATTAAAGTAGACATTTCTAGAATTTATTGATTTGTGTAAATGAGATCCAGTGACAAATGTATGATCAGAGCGGGCTGTCTGAGTTTAGAAAAGGTTACTGAATTACAATTGGTCTACAGACCTTCCTTCCATACCCATTCTGCTTTCTTGTATCTGCAAATCCTTAAAATTCTCATTGACAATATCCAGTATCACAGGCGTAAAACCGGGGGAGGGGGCATAGATCCTCCCCCACCCACACACACTTTGAGGAAGGGGTGGCCTGAACAAATATACCCCCAACTTTTCAAGAAAAAAAAATAGCTTTGAAATCAGTCAGTTGTTGAACATTTTTAAAATAATAAAATTAACTCTTATCGGAAGGAAAATTTCTTTTTCAAAATTATACTAAAGTACTAAAATTTTTAGAATGTTCCAAAATGAGTCCGATAGAGTGCTTTTATGGGGGGGGGGGGGGGGGTGTTTGTTTTCTGCGTGTGCTCATGAACGTGTGTGTTCGCACAAGAAATGATTACGATCATTCCCTCAGTGTGCTAAAAAGAATATCTAATTGTCTTTTATGATGTAGATTATTTAAGAGACCACTGAAATGTCGGAACGTTTGATCGCTTGCTTATATTTTTGTATTATTTATGACAGGTGATTATCTAGAACGTTTTCGATCGTCATACAACCTGAAAGAATGGCATATTATCAAATTTGGCTTTAAAATTGCTCTCATCACATCAACAAAATCATCTTTTTCTTTTTTTTTTTTTTTTTTCTTTTATAAACTTACCATTGGGAATTAGGTCGAGTTTTTTCTCGTTACTTTGCATGATCTTCGAAAAGCAGTTGAAATTTATCTAAATGAAATATTCATCAAGATAATGTTTTGCTTCATTTTATTGGGAATCGTCAAATCTCGTCAATTGTACTTTAGTACAGTGTTCTCTTTCCCCACAGGCATACTGATACATCATAGATTTAAAAAGACTAATAAAAGCGATTCCTTTCACCCTTGCCTTCTTGATATAATTGTTCTATATACATTACATGACTGTGTGTTCATTATCTTTATTCTTTAGCTGATTGTTCAATATATTTACGAGTGCTCACTGTTAGCTTCTTTAATATTACTTCAAGGTCTCTCGGTAATTAAGAGACAGGTCAATAATTCAAGCAAAATTTGTTCAACAAATTAAATAAGATTTGTGAAGACAAAATCCTGAAGGATAAAGGACGGCTATACAACCTACCTGCTTGTGTGTCCCACATTTGTTGTAAGTGGTTGCTATGGTAACTGTATTGGCGCCATTATTATCTTGGTAACATGAAGGATCGATAAGGTGAACAAAGAATGATGGCGATGTATCAGTGAGAAGACGACTGGTATCGAGTCCAATCAACATCGAGTCACCATTACATGTCAGGTCAACACCTATAGAAGAAATTATAGTCATCATGATTAGTTTCAAAAATTACATTATACACCTGTCCTCTATCTTGCAAAGTGTCCATAAATAGTTCACAAGATCAGAAAGAATGTAGGGGGCGTCAATGTTCATTGCCGATCAGAATGGTATAAATTATATTCGTTCTGTTGAATGAATAAACTACAATCAAAGAAATATCGTCGTGACAGGGCAATGTAACTATTGGGTAATTTTTAATACATGCCTAACGAATGTCACCACCCATTAAATCTTAAGTCCAATCACTGACTGATTTGTTTTAACATGTATTTTTAAACATAAATAGTAAATCCTAGCCAAGATTTTTTTTCAGGGGGCATAGGAGGTCACCAATTTCTCTGGTGGAAGTAGGGGTGTACTGGCAAAAAATATGCGGCGTAGCGTTTGCAATTTGAAGTATTGAAACTTGACATTTTAATGCAATACGTTACAGCAAATGCACTGTAATTAACGTGAGATTTTGGGGTACATTGGAGCACTAACAAATAATGCGGGGGAACGTGCCCCCACCCCCCGGGCAGAACCGCCGAGGTACCCAATCTTTTGTTCTTTCTTTACATATAACAGTACAATGCCTCGGACAAGATGCCATGTGAGCATGTCCATGTGCCGACTTGGACAAAAATTCAAGTATTGATTTCGGAGAGACCGGCCCTTTTTGTTGTTGACCGGCTCCCCCCCCCCCCCCCCCCCCCCCTTTTTTTTTTTTTTGTTTTGTTTTGTTTTGTTTGTTTGTTTTGTTTGTTTTTTTTTTGTTGTTGGTATGACCGACCCTTTTTAACCAGACTATTGACCATCCCGTGGGGAAAACTCCCTAAATTGTTAACTGCCATTCCTCCCATGAGTATGTCTTCTGCTTACTTTCCTCCAAGCATACATAACATAGTGCTTTGATAGCATTTAAGTCAAGGGCAAAGACACGTGAGAGTCATGATGCAAAATAATAGATTTTCTTTTTTTATTATTATTATTTAGATGCAGATCGTGCAGCCGACCTCAGTTACAGCTAGAACTCTTGTATAATAAAATTGTCTTTATATGTCATGGTCTTCGTCCTCTTGGTAATGTGCTTGATAGATTTACATCCTCAAAAAGCCTATGTGTTACGAGGTTGTTTGTAGTATATGTTTTTCCTCCCATTTTCGTCACCTCTTCATTCAATTTCGTCTGGAGAAGCTTACTGCGTTTAAATCAAAAGTTCAATTTTGTCAAATTGTCATTCATATTCGTATTTTGTCTGGTCAATCAAATTTTAAAATTAAACATTCAAAATTCAAATTCGTCAATTATTGTCTCTGCCGCTAAGCGAGTTAGGAATGCCAAGATCAAATTTGTCATTTTTTTTCAAACAGATTCATTATTTTGTCATTCAAATTCGTCAAATGTCACATGGGCCTTTATAATTATGGAGGGTAAACCAGCTATTAAGCCATTTTTTGTTATTACTTTCTCGTGATATTTGTAGCCGTTAAGATAATCTACTCAGGGGCGGATCTAGCTTTTTTCCAAGGGGGGGGGGGTTGAGGGGCTGAGCTGGGTATTGCGAGGGAGCGTAGCGACCGAGCCCGAGCGAGCGAAGCGAGCGAGGGGGGAGGGTGTGGGAGGGGGGATACCCCCCTCCCACAGTAGGGAGATTTTTCGTTTTTAGGGTTGCCAGCTTGCGATTTTAAGCATACTTGCATGCTCTATTTTTTTTCTTTTTTGTTTTCCTATGCACATTAAATGTTTACTTGGCAGCCCAAGGGGGGGGGGGGGGGGTTAAACCCCCTAAACCCCTAAACCCCCCCCCCCCCATAGATCCGCCACTGCTACTCATCGTCTTGCAATCACACAAAAACAACGTAATTGTGTTTTTTTAATGTATAATAAAAGCGACGTAAATGTGATGAGTAATCTGGCAATAATTACAGCATCATACCGTATATCTGGGAGACGGGTTTGAGTGAAACTTTGACGAAAATGAAAGCCAAAAGACAAAATTGATTTTCCTGTCTCGTGCTTAGCTACTGTGACCGACGAATTTGAAATTGCAATTGACGAAAACGGGTGACAAACATGAAAAAGCACGAAATTGAATGACAATGTTTCAAAATTGATCGACCAAAGACGAATTTGAAACGAGCATTCGCACTTTCCGCAGTGTCCGGGACTAATTTTAAAAATGCATTTAAAGAAAAATTAATGAAATGGTTAGGAAAATGGGCAGAAAACCCTATGATAAAGGTTTATTGTTGTATGTTGCAATGAAAGCTCAAGTACATAAATAAAACAGGAGGCCATATATTTCCACCTATAGACTCGATGGAAAGAGATGATTGCATGCAGCCTTTCAAGACCGCCCACTCACCTTCCATCCCACTTTACTTCGCAAATTATAAATCGTTGCTGAGAAGCAATAAAACCAGGTTAAAATGATTGTTCTGAGGAATTACAATTTAAATTTGACATTATTAATGTATATATGTATGGTCCTATTAATCGTGAAGTTATTAAGCTGAATAATGTATATCATTCCATCGTTATCATCGGAAGGATCTGCTGACATTAGTGGCGTAGCTACGGGAGAGGGAAAAGAGGGGGGGGGTGCCCCATTCGAATAGAGAATAAAAAGAAAAGAGAGAGAGAGGGGCAGGGAGGGACAAATTAAAAAAAACAATAGGTAAGTCAATGCAAGAAGAAGACGATACTATGTCTCCCCATGCACACGCTCTCCTATAATTATACTTGAGATTCCATCCACCCAGGTGAATCATACCTATGCCACCTCGATGGCTGGACCCACGCTAATGGACGTGACACCCGTATTTAAATGATATTTCTCTCATATTGAGCTTTTCCTTTCAATTTTCTGTCTCTTCCATCTGTATGTATCATTTCCTTTATTTCTCCTTCTTCTCTGTGAGGCACTCTCCCTTTCTCGTCTTTTATCATGAAGACTATTTTTATTACTTTATTTTTTTTTTCATGAGCTGATAAGCATGACCAGATTATTGAAATTGCTTTGTATTCATGTATGTTTGTATATGTTTGTAAACCACTGATTAGAACCTTTATAATAGGAACTAGTTTCCTTTTGGCTATCATCCGGCGCTGGTCGATGGTATTTCTTATTTCCTTTGCTTCTCTGCGTTTTATCTGTTTGCGTAGAAATTGAATAAATTATTATTACTTTTTTGTTGTTGAAAGAATGGAAGATGCAGCATGACATTTCATTGTCTGCTGTCATTGTCTGTCTTCATCACCAAAGGGCATTACCATTACTCCCCTTCGTCTTCCACCGACTAAGGTCAGCTACCCCCCCCCCCCCCCCCCCCCCTCCTTCCCATATATGGATCCACACTAAGTTCAACTTTAAGTTACTTGCCAACGTTTGGAATTCAGAAAACGGAACGCACATTGGCAGGAGGTTCAGTAACTCCAGGAAACAGAGGTGAAACGATTTACTTGAGGAATTAATTCTTTACCTACGATGAAAATAATTTCGGCGGGGCCGTCTTCAAGAAAAATAACACGCTAACGAAATGGAGATGAAACGATTTACTTCACAAATTAATTCTTTACCTGACGATAAAAAATGAATTCGGCGGGTCGTCTTCAAGAAAAATGAACCGTTAACGAAGCAGAGGTGAATCGATTTACTTGAGGAATCAATTAATTACCTGACGATGAAAATAGTTTCGGCGAGTCGTCTTCCAGATGTATAAACCGCTAACAAAACAGAGGTGAAACTATTTACTTCAGGAATTTATTCTTTACCTGACGATGAAAATAATTTCGGCGGGTCGTCTTCAAGAAAAATGAAACGCTAACGAAATGGAGGTGAAACGATTTACTTGACAAATTAATTCTTTACCTGACGATAAAAAATAATTTCGGCGGGTCGTCTTCAAGAAAAAAAGAACCGCTAACGAAACAGAGGTGAAACTATTTACTTGACAAATTAATTAATTATCTGACGATGAAAATAATTTCGGCGGGTCGTCTTCAAGATATATAAACCGCTAGAAAAGCAGCGATAAAACTATTTACTTGACGAATTTATTCTTTACCTGACGATGAAAATAATTTCGGCGGGTCGTCTTCAAGAGAAATGAACCGCTAACGAAACAGAGGAAAAACGATTTACTTGACAAATTAATTCTTTACCTGACGATGAAAATAATTTCGGCAGTCGTCTTCAAGATATATAAACCGCTAGCGAAGCAGAGGTGAAACTATTTACTTGAGAAATTCATTCTTTACCTGACGATAAAAATAATTCCGGCGGTCGTCTTCAAGAAAAAATGAAACGCTAACGAAATGGAGGTGAAATGATTTACCTGACAAATTAATTCTTTACCTGACGATAAAAAATAATTTCGGCGGGTCGTCTTCAAGAGAAATGAACCGCTAACGAAACAGAGGAAAAACGATTTACTTGACAAATTAATTCTTTACCTGACGATGAAAATAATTTCGGCAGTCGTCTTCAAGATATATAAACCGCTAGCGAAGCAGAGGTGAAACTATTTACTTGAGAAATTCATTCTTTACCTGACGATAAAAATAATTCCGGCGGTCGTCTTCAAGAAAAAATGAAACGCTAACGAAATGGAGGTGAAATGATTTACCTGACAAATTAATTCTGTACCTGACGATGAAAATAATTTCGGCGGTCGTCTTCAAAAAATATGAACCACTAACGAAACAGAGGTGAAACGATTTACTTTACGAGACGAGAGTCGATTATAAATGGGGAAGAAAGAGTAATAATATTTTAACTCTCATTGCATTGACGGAAAAGACAGTTGAGAATAGATTGACACTCATAAAAAAATTCGACGTGGGTAGTGAATTGAAACATCGAATGAGTTATTTGACGTTAACAATCCAACTATTGAAAGAATTAACTAAAACAAATACAGGAATCGTGTAAGCAGTTACATTAAAAAACGGTTAATCAAAACGGGGAAATATATCAGCGTCAACGCTCCGCGCCGATCTAAACATTAAAAGACCAACAAAAACAAAATCAGGACTTGTTGCATTAACAACAAAAAAACGGTTAAACGAAACCGGGAAATGCTAAACGGTTTTCCTTCTTGCGTTCTTTTAACCGCCGGTTAAACGTTTTGACTCAGGCCTAGTATTAATACTATTTCGCCAAAATCGGAACGTTCCGTTTTTATGGTTCTAAAAACTTTAAAAACGGGACGGTTCCGTTAAAAACAGAACGGTTGGCATGTATACCCTATAGAGAAGCATAGTGTCACTATGCTTCTCTATATAGGGTATAGATAATAGATGTTTGTAAAACCACAGAAAATGATTCGTTACAACAGATTTATTCCATCACCGTTAATATCATCAGAGGTATAGGTAGATCATGATCAAGAATTATTATTAATTTTCATTTTTAATCTATTTCTTATGTACTTTTGTTAGTCTTGTTTGTTTATTTGTATGTTTTAACTAATGATCTCGACATTAAGAAAATCATAACGTTTAACTTTTATCTGATTTTCCCAAACTTTCTATAATTTGTTTTTCTGACTTTCTACTTCCACCCAAATTAACTTTCTGTTGTTGTTGTTTTTTTGTGTGCATCCATTCCCCTAACAATCAATATCATGTTTCTTCTCGGCATTGAATGTTAACAAAAATTTTGTCTCAGAGTTACTTAAAGGGCAATCCAACCTTTGTAACAAGATGATTTCTGTGCAAGCAGGAAAATAAGAAAAACAGGATAGGGAAAGTTTAAAAGAAATCGGACAAGGGATAAGAAAGTAATGGATATTTGAGAAATGAGATCACTACATCTATGCGAATCTCCGATTGGCGCTTTGGTGAGTCGATAACCCTCCCATTTGTCATACACAAAAATATCATTTATTTGCAGTTTTCTTCGAGGCGCCTTTACCCTCGGGGCAGTACTCAAAATATATTGTAGATAGCATTGTTATAGGTCCTCATGAAAGAAAAAGATCCTACTGAGTAATGCATTTTTTTGGGGGGGGGGGGAAAATGACATTTTAGTCATTTTGTGTGTTGGAGCAAATGGAGGAGTCATCCCAGTGACATTACCTATTCGGCCAATGTGAAATTCCCATTCGTATAGTGATTACAACTTTTAAAAAATCATAACTTTCTTATTGCTTGCCCTATTTCGTTCAAACTTTCACCTATCTGCTTCTCTGATTTTTCCTCTTTTTTCAGAGCAACTTACCCTTAAAGGTGGAATTTCCTTTAAAGAAAAAAATGGTTTGCGTTAAAGTCACATTATTAAAATGAAAGAAAAATATACGGGTTTCCCTCCAGACTTTGACAGGTGACAAAATTTGCCCCCTTTTAAATCCTGGCTATGCCGCTGAGTATAAGGTATTCCTCTCTACGGTTTACGATGTGGGTCAATTCTGATTATAATATTTAGTATGATACAATAAACTGTAAGGAGATATCTGAACACTCACCATTTTGTTTTCCAGACACAGAGCCTCCACACATTCCAGTCATAACCAAGACAACTATGAAAAGCATTTTGATTTGTCCCCAAAATAACACGTCAAATCAAATCATTACACATCTTGGTCAATTACGTGTCAGTCCTGATTAAAAACAGATCATCATTCTACTCCTCTAAAGTATGTGTAATTAGACAGGAAATATCATCCAGTCGATCCTCAATTTCTTGTCCAATTTGTGAATTTTGACAGGTTTTTTTTTTTAATCTGAAGTAACTTCCTCTTTTCTTCAAGCTTATGAGATGGAATGTCAATATCAGAAAATCCCACTGAGTGGATATAGCCAACGTGTTTTTCTTGAAGAAATGAACAATTTTGATCAAAGTACAAAAGATAAGGGATTAATAAGTAACTGATACGTGGTCAATGTTTACTTTAGGGGTATTTACACTGAATTATCAAGATAACCTTTAGTTAAAGAAAGGTTAAATCATTGTCAGTTAGGGCATCTTAGCCAAGCCATAATGTTCTTCCCCTGGAGTTTTTAATTGAATCAAAATTTGTATTTAGTTATCTCTGACTACGAGCTACGGTAGGCTTATATATACACTGCGTGATTACTAATTTCTGTACTGTGCTTATGATTTTCTGTATCAAAGAAAATTTAGAAAATTTCAAGAAAAACTGGAGAGCGAGGGAGAGAGAGAGAGAGAGAGAGAGAGAGCATACGAAAGATAAAAAAGAGAACAAAAGAAAGGCGACAAAGCGACACAACGAGAGAGCGAGAGAGCGAGGGATACTGGGAGGGGCGGGTAACCTCGCTAGTCATAAGGACCGCTAGTCATAAGGACCACTTATTCATAAGGACCGCTATCCATAACGTGTGACTAAATAAATAGCGATTTTGTCTGAATAGCGGCCCTTCGACATAGCGAGAAAACCATAGACAAAATACCTCGCTATTCATGACTTCCGTTCATAAGGACCACTATCCATAACTATTCATAAGGACCGCTATGTGTTTTATTATGTTTTGTTTTTATAGTTTCATCATAAATCATTTTTGTATGATCCCATTCGTAATTTTACTGTTTATGTGAATTTCTTTGTCATGGTGGCTGTCAAGACAAACCCACTAGGGTTTTCATACAGCAACCAAATTCCTATTTTTATTGTCAATCTTTTAATATTTTAACGATTGCATGCAAAATGTAATAATTTTGTCTTAGTATTCAATTATTATGTTACATATTTCTTGCATGTTGACATTAATGTTTTTATACATGGGATTGAATAAAGCTGAATTGAATTGAATTATTCATAACGCGTGTTAAATGAATAGCGGTTTTCTATGAATAGTGAGCCTTATGAATAGCGAGTGGACCCCCTGGGAGGGGGGGGGGGAGTACTTATTCACAAAAGGTGTTAAATTTACCAGAGGAAGAAATTCATGTGAATGTGCCGCGAGCCGGCGCCACTAAGGAGAAAGGTAACCTAGAACTGAGAAAATATTACACCTGTTGAATGTCATTCAAAATCAACTCAAATGAATACTCATTCATCAAAATATTTTTTACATTCCATCATTCAACAAAATAGCACAAATGCTTTCATCAATAATAAAACTACACTCAGTGTCTACCTAATAAATACATTTTTTAAAAGTGGATACTTTTGATATTTAATAACTAAAAAATGATACATCATATCAGACTGAGGTTTTTACATTGGAAAGTTGAAGGATGTCAAATTTATTGGGAGCAAGTTTTATGACATTTCTCTAAATATCGCTCTGAATATTCAATAAGATTTTTCACTTTTTGGAAGAAAAAAAAAAAGGCCACAAGACCTATGTGTATTAGTAATTAATTCAGAATGCAACAACTGCCATTGTGCATTGCAGCTGAAACTCAGAACATATTTTTATCCCAGGGTCATGAATCATTAATAACACTGGACAGCAAAAGGTTGGAAGAAATGACAGGTGCAACACACAATGGCAATGGTTGTGTCTTGAATTAATTGCTGATACAAAGAGATTTGTGTCCTTGATTTTTCAAAAAGTGAAAAATATGTTCGTTTTTTTTTTTTAAATCTAGTATAATCATTCAAAAGTTATACAATCATTTATCAGTTAAACATACAATCATTCAACAGTTCTACATACACGTACAATCAATCATAAGTTATACATACACGTACAATCATCCATAAGTTCTACATACATGTACAATCAGTCATTTGTTAAACATACAATCATTTTCAATCATTTTCCACAATCAATTATCATAAAGACAATCATTCATCAGTTAAATATAGAGTAATTTTCAATAATTTTATACACTCATCTGTATATCATTAATACACTCATACAGCTTAACATAAAATACAGCCATTCATTAGTGAACCACACATTCACTCATTTAAAGGAATACAATACAAGTATTACAAATAAAAATCACTTATCAACTATACATAGTCATTCATTGATAAACAATTAGTACACTCATTCAATTATGACATAACTACAATCATTCATTAATCAATCATTATCCATCCAACAATGTATAACACATACATTGAATACATTTTCAATCAACTAATAATGATAGCAAGCAACACCAAAGAGAAGGCACACCTTCATTTCTTCTTCTTTTTTTTTTTTTTTTTTTTTACATATGTACAATACCAAAACACGTTTATTTTCTTACATGCTTTAGTGCAATAAAAAACAAATTACAAAAGAAATCTTCAGAACACATAATCAACTCCTATCCTCATTATATAGTTTACATAGTCAATGGTCCTATGAATGTTTGAAGATTCTTAACGTACAATACATGGATACAATCCACACAAAATAGCTATTATCCAAGACTGCTGGAGTAATATATTAACTGTTATCTTCAAGCAATTACTTTGAATACATCTACCAATGAATCCAACAATTCAAATGAACTCCAGTTCAAATTCACTTCTGAACAGCCCACATGACCTAATATATGTCTGTCTCACAGATTTTCAATCAATCATTTATAATTGATCAGTGTGGTCACTTTTCAATAACAAATACATGAATTTCATTAGCAAGACTAGAAATATGACCCCACCCCAACGCATAGTACAAATCTTTATTTTGTACACAAATTAGCAAATTTTCTGTTAAATTTTGCAATTTCTACTCAAATTGGTTTATTTGATATACATTTCTATTTTTTTCAAACTCTGTAGGAGTGGAAAATAAGAATTGTTGCCAATTTGAGGGGGAAAGGTGATTCATTTAGACCATAAGAAAACTCTGATATGCTATGGGTTAATTAATATACAATCTGTTCATCATCCAAGAACACATTAGACGATTAGAATTAATCAATGGAAGATACCATCATACATGTGATAACAATTCAACTGAACAAATTGTATAAATGATAAAGATATATGTTTGAGGTACTGCAACATAGTTGCTTTGTAGGACAACAAACCATCTCAAACTAAGTTCACAATAATTTGAACAGAAAAAAAAAAATTAGGAGCCTACCCCATCTTAATTAATTGAGCCTACATGTAGCATATTGGAGGACACTATTATTCTAAAGGATAAAGCATTTGAAATGAAGATTTTGATGGCAGGTACCATGACATGAAACACATTGCTGTCATACATAACTTCATCTCAGAAAATAACAATTCATGTTTTCTGAATTCTTAATATCACATACTACTTTTCAGCATTTTTGTTATGACTGCAACCACTACTATTATGCCTTTAAAGCTGACTGTAATATATAACGAAGTGTGTATAAGTGTCAGTATTAATGAAAAGGAAAAAAAAACAACCACAAATACAATAAATAAAAACAAACATAACAATTCATTTGACGCCATTAAATAAACAGGAATGGTTGGTATACCATTGTGTGCCCGACAGAAGAGCAGAAACACAAATTTTGGTCAAATTTTTCAAATGTGAAATTTCGTAATGAAAGGACTAAAAAATAACATAAATAAATTATAACCTATCAAAGTTTCAACAATGAAATATATGAAATATGTAGTAAAGACATTATGAATGGTGAGAACTTGATATGGAGATAGAAATGTACATCCACCTAGCCATGGATCCATTCATTCATGCCATTCTGCCGGGTACACACTATTGTTATGAGGCTTTCCATGTATCACAGTGAAATACACTGCTTAGGTTAACATTGCTCAATCTTCAACTCATCAACAAATAGGAATTTATGACAGATCAACAAATTAACTTTTCAACTTCAAATTGGCAACAACATATTCCTTTCACGTTTCATTTTCAAAAAAAAAATATATAATTAAAATGAAATTGCATAAATAAATATGGAATTTTGCAGCAAAAAAAAAAGAAAAAAGAAAAATTAGCCAATTTGTAAGTAGAAAACATTTTTCTAATATTTTGCAAATTTGAAGTTTTCAATGCTTAGTTCGTAATAAAAATCATGGACTATATCAGAAACAACATGTTCCTCCTCCTAATATGAGTAAGTTGTTGTTTCTTTTCATTCTGAAATGAACAATTAAAATAATATAACATTTCTGTATAATAAATACAGGCCATCACAACAATTAGCCTGCAACTGAATATTTGTTTCATCACAAAAAATGAGAATTCTGACTTAAGATATTTCAATTTTGTGTCAAAGTACAAAAAAAAAGAAGTAAATCCATGTAATCTCAAGACAAAATCTAGAAATTTGTGTCCACAGTACTAGCAAAATGACTATACAAACTAGTACTGGTTTATCTATCAGGTTGACAAAATGAAGAAAATACAAAAAGCAGAGGAAATACCCTTTCTGAAGATTTACTTAGAAATTCTTATCTTCTTCCAAATATGAAGATAAAAAAAGCTGCAAAGAAACACATTGCATGGGAACAATTTTCAAAATAAAATGACACAAATTGACATTTTTATCAGTCCTAATCAAGATAAGCAACCCATATTTACTGCATAATATCCTATCTCATACTAATTCTTTACACCAAGTTTGCCATGTACTGAATTGAACAACTCAACAAAAATGTGATATCTCATAACCCAGTCGGTACTTGCAATATATTTCCCAAGATGAATATCAATAAGAAAAACTCAACCTGTTCCAAATTTCCCGTAATCAAATAATCAAAAGGCCTTAGCAATGGTCCAAATTGGTAGGGGAGGTGCAGGAAAGAGTTTCTTGAATAAATTAAAATAACAACATATTCTGCACTTTTTTAACTTCATGAAATTTTTTCATTGCAAACAAAACCACTGTTGTGAACTGCAAGAGTTTTTGGTTGTGCCATTTATTCATCTCTGAATTAATTCCTTTAATAGTTGATGACATTGTTGACAACTGCGGATGTGATTTTTTGCCAGGATGAATATAAGAATGAGAATACAGAGTAGATCACTGGAATGTTGAATGATGATGGAGAAAACACACATTACAGTGAATTCAAATCAACAATATAAAGATCTTTGATATCTAAATAAATCTACAATTTTATCTATACAGCTGGTGTGGGTAGTGGCAATATATGTAGAGTTTTGTCAAAAATATGTTTTTTTCTATTTTAGGCAATTTAATTTTTAAAAAGACAATACTGCCTCTATAATATAGGCAACTAAATAGTTGACAAGTTGAAATGATAATGGGTAAAGAATGCTCTATCTCCCTGTAAGTAAATAATAAAGGCTGTTAAAAAACAACAACAAAACAAGACAGAGCTGCCAACCCAACCTAACCCTTGCTAAAACAAAAACTTATCCAAAAATATACTAACTTTGGAGGGGGGGGGGGGGGGAGAAATTGTACTCTAGTACAGTTGAACCTCGTTATAAAGAACAGTGATAACAAACTCTCGTTATAACAAGGAAATTTTGCCAGTCTGACTTCTTTGTATTTTCTCGTTTTTTAGCCCCGATATAACAAGGTTCCAATATAAAGGGGTAATTTCCTTGGTCCTAAGGAGTTTGTTATAACCAGGTTCCACTGTATAGGCAACAATAAAAATCTCAAGCTTACATTTTTCTCTGTCAGGTATGCAGATTGTGTGAGCAAATTTTGTACATGAGCAAGAAGTCATATGCTGTAAAAAGTCTGTCATATCGAACTACTTTTACAAAATGAAATATGGTAGAATTATACTGTTGTCACTTTAATTTCTAGCAGGTTTCACAACTTGTTGAATTTGTAAAAGCTTACAATGAAACAGACTTTCATTAGATGATACTATGACTGGTTGTTAGGGTAAACATCATCATGCTACATATTTCCACATTGTATTTAACTAGCTTCTCATCAAAGTCTGCATAGTTATTGTTTCTAATATCTGCAATGTTGATTGATCATTCTTCATTTGTAGTCATTTATATCAAAATATGGGTTTTAGAATCAAGCTTTTATTAGAGATAAAAACTTTAATATTTCTATGCACTACAGTGATGCCAAAGTAAGCATAGCAAAGCTATACTCACATATAACTAACATATAATGCCCAGCTTCACTGTCTCTGTGAATGACAAACCTCTAACACTTTTCCCCAAGATGAAAAGTCCTGAATTTAGAATCCAAATGAGAATGCAGTAGATAGAATAATGCCTCTAGCAGAACTCATGATTCTTCTGTGTGTAATGATGGTGAAGCTGATGCGCTGTTACCTTCAGTGCTCTTGGGAGACGCTGATACAAAGAAGAGTAAAAATAGTCCAAAATAAATATCACATTTAGTTCAATGGTAATGTATTTACAGCAGTGGGGTGGCTCTTTTGCACATACCAATCCCATCGGATGCTCAAGGGGCCTAAAAAGTACTACTCTTACCCTGGCTTTAGCCAAGCTGCCATAAGATACTGAAGCATTCAAGAATGACTTCCTACCTACACCTGGATTAATGTCATGCCAAAAGACATTAGTGTCACAGCTGAGACTCGATTCACAGTCTGGTTATACTATACTATGACACTTATTTTGGGAAAGATTTACACTTGTGTTTCTCTTTCTGAAGAACCTCTTCCTTGGTATGATTACTAAGTGAGTTGTGTATGATTACTAAGTGAGTTGTGTATGATTACTAAGTGAGTTGTGTATGGTTACTAAGTGAGTTGTGTATGATTACTAAGTGAGTTGTGTATGATTACTAAGTGAGTTGTGTATGATTACTAAGTGAGTTGTGTATGATTACTAAGTGAGTTGTGTATGATTACTAAGTGAGTTGTGTATGATTACTAAGTGAGTTGTGTAACTAGCAAGAACCATGGATACATCACTCTATGCACTTACAATTCACAGCTTTACCCATTTTCATGAATTCTCATTTGAAAAGAAGTAACACTGTGTGAAGGAGAACATTTCAATCTGGAGAGTCCAAAATTCTACTGCATGAACTTTCCTTTTAATTATTTGCTTTAAATAGCTTCACTAATTGGGATTTTAATGGGGAATTTTTTTTAGCAACAAGAATATGTATAGTTAGATTGTATTACCGAACAGCATTGTATTACCAAACACGTACAGTTAAGCGCCTAAAATAGCTTTCATACGCGTGGGACTACGCGTATGTTCTCCACACTATTTGACACAGAGAACACAGGGCAGAAGATCATAAAATGAGGCAAAAAAGTAATATCTTGTAACCTGCTCTCTGGTCACCCCCAGTTGTCACCCCGTTGGTCCCAAATCGGGGTAGGTTGTGTGTCTTTTACCCATAGGTTTCACACGTTCGGTAATACAATACGTTTTTCAAGGGACCAAAATGCTGCGTCGTTGGGAAGGGGTTCACACAGAAGGGAATATCGTATTAAATCTACGTTGTCTTTTTCAAATTCCACCAACTTCTTTTTCTGTAGGAATTTAAGCATTCATTAAACAAGTTTGACAGATATTCATTGGATATTTTATTTGCTATGGTTGATTTTCTGAAAAGTGTTTGGTAATAGGATCCACCTCCATACTAGTAAAATATTGAATTAAACAGCATTCAGTGCTAGTCCCTATTGCCATCTGTGTTTAACAAAGCTTTTAGTGTACGTGGTTTCCACTACAAGAATGTATAGTTTCAGTATGATTTTGATGGTCCAAACAATCCTATAATAAGGGATTCTTATTTACTACGATTCCAATTTCTTTCATTTACTTACTTGGTTTACTCCTGTCTCTAGAACAAATCTTAGCAACCTCACTATCTTCATCATCATCTTCATCATCATCCTCTCCATCTTCTTCATCTTCATCTTCCTCATCATAGTGAGCATCATTGATATCTTGAGCTCCAGTTTGACCTTCATCTACTTCAGATCTTTGTCTGTCTTCTTCTACATGCTTCAAGGCTTGAACTCTGTACTCAATAGCACAATAAAGCTGCTCTATATCCTTAGGAGCACCCTGTTAATACACAACATAAATTCAGCTTCAGATATATAAGGTGTTCCAATAATTTGTACAATACAAGCTGTTCAAGGTCAAAATCTCAGTAATAATCATAGAGCTGGATTTAAGAAGCACTTTACTCTCAACAAAAGTAGTAAATGTAGATTAACGTCTTGCCAAATATTCAAACCATGTACCACATGACCCACAGTTCTGTGACGTATCTAGCAAGTTCAAAATTATTTTCTCGGCCTAATGCACCCAAACAACCGAGTGCATATAAGGACATGCACAGCCTAGGAATTAATTTTTTTTTTTTAGGGGCAACTTTTTTTTTTGCCTTGGGGCTACTTTTGAATTTTATGGGACTATTTCTTATATTATTGGGGCTACCATTTTAATGTAGAGCAGACTGTCAGCCTGGTTATCAATTTGTTTTTTTTTTGTGATATTGCGATTGCTGTTTACATTGGTACTAATCGTACTATCTCATGCACAGGTTTACTTTACGTCATACTGCCCAATTTAATTTTAAAACATAGAGTTTTAAAATTATAACTTCTCCCCCCCCCCCCCCCCCCATCAGATTTTTTTTTTTTTCTTCAAAACTTTGAAGGAATAAATCAAAAATAGGTCAATTTCACTCGAATTTGCTGTCATTAGGCGTATTTCCTGCGGAGATGTTTATTTTAAGTGAAAAGGCGGGCTTGGTGTGTGTTTTTTCTTTTCTCGCACATAATACTCCTAAATCCGCTTGGACGTACGTACGTACATATATACTGTGAATGCGCACAGTTCCGGCGATTTTTCTTTTCCAATTTGATTTTTCGCGGATACCATCACACTCGATGAGCATCGATCTCGCGCGCGATAAGTAAAAAACCCCGTCATAAATCCACCGATTTCCTGATTTGTAGAGCGTTTTCGGTGACTCTGTTTCTCACAACCCGACTTAAGCGCCGCGTGCTTTGAAGAAATGGCACTAATTCCGCATTTTTTAGGCAGGCTTTGGCTTTACAGATTGATTTTTTGAGGTGACTACGGACAATGGTAAAGGACAATTTCTCTGTGTAGTGTATCCGGTCGTAAATCTAGTGATAGTCTCATTACACGGATGATGGTAATTTTAGATCTATCATTGTAACATTGATATTGCGTTTCGGAAAGGAAATTTTCACAAAAAGTGTCGCGCAAAGACTAAGTGAAATGAAGCTGTCGATGAATTTATACAACCGTGATATAGAATGCGTCAATGCGGGTAGTTACTGTAGTATGCATGAAAAAAGCGTTATCTTCAGTTCCGTGCGATATCTGGCTATACTGTAATTGTTGTCATTTGGTCTAGCGCTCACGATGCTACACATTCGCGATGTACTAAGTTCCGAATCAACAACGAGATAAAAGGTTGAATTTAGCTGCTTTTTGAGCATAATAGTGATTTTCTTTCGAATCATTGATGGGGGCGACTCATATGAAAACGGTCGCCCCCAAATACAGGTTTTCCAGCATTTTTTGGGGCGATATGGGGGCCGACGAGGGCGAAATCGCCCGTCGCCCCCGTGTATTTCCGACGCTGGACATGCAGAATGTGTGACAACTTCAAGTGCGGGCGTCGGAATTTTATTCACTGTTCACTACGGTATGAATGCCACTGCATTGAACAATAGTTGGCTTGATGGACGCTAGTGAAATGCCTTGTGTGAGATGGGCTTTAATGGGTGACAGGTTTGTCACCAGGGACTTTTTAGTGGTGGAAATTTTATTGCCCGACACCTTGCCACCGGGGTTCAGGGGGACAAAAGCTGGTCGGTTTTCAGGGCTTATAAAAAGTAAAAATATCATGTATCTACACAGTACACACTGTACTGTAGCTGCAGCATTAAGCATTGTAACTACTGTACTAGTATTTGGTTTACTTTGTACATATACCTGCTGTGAGTGCTGTCAGATTACTGGCTTTAAACCACAATTGCATGTTCGTAGGTCAAAATCGTAGTATTTTTTCTTTGTCAGTGGGGAATTAGTGCCGGGCAGGCGGGTGTGATATTACATTGAGTGCCGGTCGGAAATTTCGAGTGGTGGAAGGTTCCGACCGGCGCCAACCACCGTAGTAACAACTCTGATGGGTGACCTAGCTGTGACCTAGCTGTTCAGATCAAAATCTGGAATATCTTGAGTAATCAAACTACTTACCGTAACAAGGAAGACTTTAATTGTTTCAGACTCTGCATCCATAGCTGAGATACGTAAGTTCTTAGTGCTTGCTTTCTCTATTGTCATTCCACTCCATAGCTTTGTGTTGAGAATCAAACGCAGGCTTCCCTGGGTACGCATAACTGTACACAAACACAGGTGTCAAATAGATACTGGAATATAATCCATTCATCAAACAAACAACATCCAACTGGTAATGATTTTTAAAAAAATATATATATAACAAATGCTGTTCATATACCCTACACATATATCAAAAAGTACCTTTTAAAGAGAACAGCATTCACATTACTTCATGGGTTTAATGGTGCTTTATGTAACAGATTTATAATGAAATATTTTTACAGAGAAGTATTCAATGTTTCACAATGTGTGTCTCCTGAAGTTCTCTACTAAATAAGTTTTAAAAATTTAACAAGTTCTTTCCACTATTCATTTCTCCAGTCATATTTCATTTTTATGAGAAATTGCTAATGTATGTATTTGTATTCCTGCCCATTTCTATCTTCATCATAATTCATACTTGGTCAATACTAGGCAGAACAGTTATCCTTAGGCAGGGTGAATAACTTGTCTTTTTATGACAATAAACAGAAAGAATAACATCATTAAAAGGGTAACATCACTGCTACAGTAGCAGTGACAGGGGCATCTTTGGGCTAACATACAGAGTGCCAGAGCTAGAGCTCTAAGGCAATATGGATGAATCATTTAAAGTAATAAGATTTGAATATCTAGATGAAGATAAAAGGAAACCTCATTTACCTAATCTTGACTGGAAGGCAGAATCTTTGGATGATTGACGGCTGTCATTCAACCTGATCTGACCACGCCCTCTCTCTAGCCAATTCCTCTTATGATTGTCAAATACAAACAGCTTACAATGGGACTGTAGGTAGAAAATAACAAACAAATCATGATTACTAGGATCAAACATTCTATAAGAAAATCTATTATACTAAACACTCCATTAGGAGCATTCCAGGTGGTGTCACCATTTTACAGGCATGTATAGTCATGGATTGTATTACCGAACAGCATTGCATTACCAAACGCGTACAGTTAAGCGCCTAAAATGGCTTTCATACGCGTGGGACTACACATATGTTCTCCACACTATTTGACACACAGAACACAGGGCAGAAGATCATAAAATGAGGCAAAAAAACATAAGTAATATCTTATAACCTGCTCTGTCGTCACCCCCAGTCTTCATCCCGTTGGCCCCAAATCGGGGTAGGATGTGTCTTTTTCCCATAGGTGGCACACGTTCGGTAATACAATACCTTTTTCAAGGGACCAAAACGCTGCGTCGTTGGGAAGGGGTTCATTCGGAAGGGAATATCGTATTAAATCTACGTTGTCTTTTTCAAATTCCACCAACTTCTTTTTCTGTAGGACTTTAAGCATTCATTATGTAAGTTTGACAGATATTCGTTTGATATTCTATTTGCTATCGTTGATTTTCTGCAAAGTGTTCGGAAATAGGATCCACTACCATACATGCTAATCCAACCACAATGACATTTGCCTTCTTAGAGTCTCTGCACATGGGTAGGGAGAAACGAACAGATGGGATTACACTAGAGGCTTGAAACCACTACCTTCTTATATCCAACAAGTACTCATATCACCTCTACCATACAAACACATTATATACATTTATGAAAGCAGTTTAATATGTGCTCAGCGTCTCTTTTATTCCTTGTTGGATAACCAATAAAAAAAAAAAAAAGTTCAATACAAAAAGAGTTTGTTCTTCTACTTGGTATAGATAGAGGACATACCTGTACTACATTTTCTTCATCTTCTTCCCCTGTGACACTCTCAACATCTTCAAACTTTCTCCTCATTCTCTGTCTAGCTTCCTCCAGAGCACTGGCATTCTCTGCTAATGTTTGTTCTGAAATCAAATATTTAAGATCAATACTCAATCAAAGTAATAGGTGTAAAACAACAAACAACAAAAACAATTGACAATTGACTCTTGTAATATATGGGACAGGAGAATTTAAGATAGGCTAACTCCCAGAGCTACCAACATTTATATCAATCAATCAGTGAGGTTTAAATGACAAATCAGGGAGATTTTAACTGAATGCATACACATCAAAGGAGAGAGTATTTCTGTTATCAGGGAGATGTTAAAAATTTGCTTGTTGGAGTTTACAAAAATCCAGGAGACTCCTGCAAAATCAGGGGGACTTGACAGGTCTGAACTCCCCGTTCACATTACCTATGAGTTCATCATATAGCTACGTGTAGTCTGAATGTCTTATAGTAAAACACGTTTGAGCATTGTTTCAAATCAAAACTCGATAAAGAATCGGCATTGGATCCCCTTGTAGTCTGAACACTGTATCATAGAATAAGCCTATAAGTGAGCATGGCTTATCATATGTGCAAACTGATATGACAAGTCAGCTGTAATTTTGTATGCTCCATCACTATTCATAACGTAACGTGATAAAAAAACATATAGTGTAAGCTGACTTTCCCCCAACCAGTTTCTTTTTACGTTTCTTTATACGATGTAAACCAGTCTGTACGTTCCTTTTGCTATATGATTCTTTATGTTTCTTTAAACGAATCTTGTATAAAACTTTAACGGCTATGAGAGTATAAGAGGTTTAATAATGCCCACATTGTCATACGCATCCGATGTATGAATCACAACTCAGAAGAGCTTTTGAATATTCTTGAGACAGCACAATTGGATATCAGCATGCACAACATAATTGACCAAGAATATAAAACTTTTGTTCCCATAACCATCATAATAAACCCTCACTGCAGTGGACTACTAGTATCTTGGACTCATCCAGATGCTGGAAGAGTGGCAGATTTTCATTATGTCAAAAAATGCTTAAAATTTAAATGGAAAATGTTGAAAATGTTGCATGTACTTAAGGTTAGAATTCTTACTTTTCTGTTTGTTATTTTGTCACTTTGTTTTATAGGAACTCATGAATGTCTTCTTCAATTGATGATTTCTGTTGAAGTATACATCAGATGTTAATATTCTGAATTAATATTCAATGTAAATTCACAGGACAGAATGAGTAGGAGAACTTTGTACAAGAACATACCGGTAATTGAAATTTTCAATTTTCTGATTGGGTTAAGATGATAATATGAGTGGAAGAAAGAAGCCTTTAGTCCCATATACTCACCTTTAGGTTTCTCAGGGGATGTTTCATTAAAGCCATCATTCTGAAAGCAAAATAAAAGATGCTGTCATCTTTATCATGGAACAGTATTATTATTTAATCACACCTACATGTATATAGCAATAGTGGCCAAAAGGACTCAAGCATTAAAAAAGTAATATTAATGCACTGATAACTTGAAATCTTACACTATACATTTCATTGAAATTATACCATATATATAAACTGAAAAAAGTAAGATCAACCTGAGTGACTAAGATTCTTTGACTTCAAGAACCACTTAAAAATCAAATGTTTAATGAACACTTCATCCTATATGCATATGTTTCAATTGATAGTTTATTGAATCCCTTTGTTGCTATGTTCATGTGACTCACTCACCTTGATTCTTGAAGCAAGGTTTTGACCGAATACTAATTCACCAGCTGATTGCAATTCTCCTTCTTGTCTGTTAGGACTCTAAAAATCAAACAAAGAATGCATATCACTTCAATAATAATAAATAATATGATATTCAGAAATTGCATTGCACATATCACATATTAAGCAATGTCACTTTGTGCTTCAAAGAGCTTAGTAATTTTACCAAGGCTCTAGCCTAGCTGCCCTCATAAGCCACTGAAACATCCAAGAATTTCTTCCAACTGATACCAATTTACTAAGCCTGAGTCAAGTGTGGCACATGTAGAGTATTATCTTGCCAAAGGACATGAGTGATGTAGCACAGACTCAAACCCTCTACTTTGTAATCTGCAGTCCTGTAACTTATCTATGAGACCACAACACCTCTACATTGCTAATCTCACATGGATTTTCCTCTTTCAAATCAGTCATATTTCATTTTTCTGTTTTTGTTGTTGTTGGGGTTTTTTTTTTTTGGGGGGGGGAGGGGTAGTCAGAAATACAGAGAGGAAGTGGGAGAGAGAGAATGAAGATAGGAAGATGGTGCAAGGAAAGCTGGAGAGTCAGAGAGACAGAGAGATACATTTAGGGACAGAGATAAGGACAAAAAGAAAGAGAGAGAGAGATTTAAAATTACACAAGTCTTACTCACCGTTACTCTTTCATTCATATTTTGTCCAAATAAGAATGATGATCCTGATGAGCTTGATAGACTGCTAGGACTGTCTCCAGAACTGTTCAAATCTCTATTTATATAAATAATACTCATGACTTTAGAGAGTGAATACACATAAATTCTACTCAGCTTTACTTTTGCCCTGTTCATATTATACACAGAGCTACTTCACTGATTTATGGAGAACAAATCATCAAACCCCCTGGAAAAAAAATTTTTTTAAAGACATATAACAGTACATGTAATACTGGAATGAAATGAATGAACAAAAATCATGTCATTATGGAATCAATTGCTCATTTTCATTTCACAACTTGATTCATTTTTTCTAATTTGTTTGTTGTGTTACAGCAGTACCATAATTGATACAAAACAAAGAGGTTAGACACTTAGCACTCCATATATCTGTGGACTAGGTAAAACCAGGGAGGTGTTTCATAAAGCTGTTCGTAAAGTTACGCATGACTTTACGAATGACTTCAATATGACAAGCCAAATGGGATGTTCAATCATTTTGAACTGCATCAACTGAAGTTGAACTGTGCAGATGTAGATTAACATTCTTATTATAACAAACATTTTTAAAGCAAAGTATATTTTTTGCCATAATTTAATTGAGGTTATTGGAAATACAGTCACACTTTGTTAAAACATCAGGAAAAATTTTGGGCATCCTATCTGGGACTTCATATTCAAGTCATTCTTAAAGTCATGCGTAACTTTACAAACAGCTTTATGAAACACCCCCAGGTTTACCTTAGTCCAGTGAGATTTATGATTTCAAGCCAAGAGTTCAAATATTATGCTCCAAACCCTCAGTACATGTAGATAGTGTGAAGTCACACTTCATAACTAATATCATTATACTCATGTCACTATCTGACGAGGAGGTACATGTATAATTGAAAATCCATTTTTCAAGTAAAAATTTATTGTGAATGACACTGGTAGCTAGTGCTGGTATCAGCATGGAAAATCTATGTCGCCATGTCGCAATAAAATTAACGCCGATGTCGACATGTGTCGACATCTGGACATGAGTCAAACAAGTCTAAACTCGGGTCGCTCCCGTAGTGACCGTACACTATTAAACCAGAGTTACCCGACACAAATTCACAAGAGCTTTACATGGAATACATGCACTATATCCTCACGGGCTCACACTTGCAGTCATACTCACTTACAGTTCTCAAAGATGCACACTGTCAACTATTTGCCCCAAAATTTGTTTTGTATGATCCAATTTATCAAGCATTAATGAAAGTCATGCGGTGCGAGTGAGCTAGTGTCGCATATCTAGGCATGTACATGTACGTAATGTATACCGGTCGTCGCAGCTAGATACGCAGCGATCGTGTCGCGCGCGCTGCTAATGCGTATGTGAAACAAATCACGTACGCGCGCACGACGCCACGGCGAGGTACATGTAAAAAGACCCATTTTATGTCGCCATCGGAGCATGCGTGTCGACATGTCGGCAAAGTCCAAAACCAGTACTTTTGTCGCCATAGTGGCGACATCAGGCGTGTCGATACCAGCACTACTGGTAGCCCCAAAATGCTGAATCTAAAAACAGTAGTGTAATCTTACATTAAAAATAGCAATGATACTATTACTAGACAAATGATTTCAGCCAACACATGAAATGCTTAAATTTGATACACAAAGTTGGACTCATCTTCTACTCATCCAATATTTCCTGTTATTTGACAATATATTTTGTGGTTATTTTACCCACTGCAGCATATTACCGATACTTGCCAGTTTTTTTGTTTGTTTGTTTGTTTGTTTGTTGTTGTGTTTTTTTTTGGGGGGGGGGGGTTCAGCATTGCCTTGCCAAGAAAAAAGAATTAGCAGTTTTGGCAATGTTCTCATTGTCATAAGCTATGGTTCTCTATTACAAAATGAGTTTTTACCAAAATTATTTGCTAATTCTCCTAATTCCTCAAACCATAAAAACATGAATGCAATTCTTCCTAGCATATAGCTTTACACTACAAAGCAAAGTTCCTTGTTACAAATCATATTTGGGAAGAATAACTGGACATAAATGAATGTTTATGCATAGTAATGATCCAACATTTCCTTCTGACTTTATCTCATCAAAGATATAGGGCTAGGGTCATGATTAGGTTTTAGGTTAGGCTAAAAGGGTAAGGGTTAGTGCTGGGTAGAGTGTTTGGTCTAGGGTAAGTGCTGGGTAGAGTGTTTGGTCTAGGGTTAGTGCTGGGTAGAGTGTCTGGTCTAGGGTTAGTGCTGGGTAGAGTGTTTGGTCTAGGGTTAGTGTTGGGTAGAGTGTTTGGTCTAGGGTTAGTGCTGGGTAGAGTGTTTGGTCTAGGGTTAGTGTTGGGTAGAGTGTTTGGTCTAGGGTTAGTGTTGGGTAGAGTGTTTGGTCTAGGGCTAGTGCTGGGTAGAGTGTTTGAGTCTAGGGTTAGTGCTGGGTAGAGTGTTTGGGTCTAGGATTAGTGCTGGGTAGAGTGTTTGGGTCTAGGTTTAGTGCTGGGTAGAGTGTTTGGTCCACAGAGCAAACGTGTTGTAGAACTAGAATTTTGAGTACTCTAAATAGGTGTGACGTTACAAATGTTAATCAGTAGGCAAATAATTGATCATACTTACTTGTCTTGTTTGCTGGTAAATTGTTTAAAGTAATTTTCATGTGTTGCTCCATCATGATTTTCTGGACTGGATTCCTTATCAACTGAATTAGCGCTGGATGAATTAGCAGCATTAGCACGACCATCCTGCTCCTGGAATCCAATCCTATATGCACTATCACGGAACTTGCCAAACACACCGAAACCTAAGTCTCTTTCACTTGTATCGCCAGTGGTAAAAGGAAGAAATAATTTTGTCCTTTTGTTCAAATCACTATCTGCTTCACTATTGTTTTCTGAGAGTGCGAATGCTACATTGTATGCTCCATCCGGCTTCTCGTCTCCTTCTTCACCTACTCAGCAAAGAAAAAAAAGATTTGACATGGCTTTCAAAATATTTAGGCTAAAACAGGGGTATTTACCAGCAATTAATAGAACCAAATACAACAAGATCACAAAAAGTTTTAAGGAATCAACTCAAGGGTAACTTCAATATCCTATTGCATTGCCTATATACAAAAATTAGAAGTAACATTCAGATTACACAATGTCATTGCAATATTTGCTATTTTAAAAGGTGATGCATATTGTAATTGCCCAAGGTTAATTTCTTGGAAGTCTTTGTGATCGTGTCAAAATAGTACAATAAGGTAAAGTTCTGTAGTACTTCCTAGCAGCTAATCTACACAAAAATATACAGTTCAAGGATAATCTCACTAAAATAATCTATACATTAACACAACAAATTACATTGAACTATATTAAAATACGATTAATATGGAATCTGTAACTGAGCTGAATTTCATTATAATTTATAATTATTTTTTTAATTTCCTTTTTTGGGGGAGGGGGAGGGGGTTGTTCGTTTATTAATACAATAAGTTTGTCACAGTCATAACTTTGATAAAAACATCTCTTTGTTGTTGCACCTTATTGGCATTAGACAATACATTTCCTCTTAAGATGAATAGTTCTTGTTTGGCAATTCCAAGATTCATCAACAAGAATATAACCTTATCAAATGTTAAGTACGCAAACAATTTCATAAATATGATATTCATAATATAGTAACTCAGCCATAACAAAAGAAATTCTGAAGAGTTGTGTTCTACCCTCATAAATTTATAAAAAACCAAGAAAATTACAGACATCTATTTTTACCTCTTCTACTTTTACAGATACTTTACAATAATCTGGCAAATCAACCCTATTTCAAATTCTAAATTTACTCAAATTTTTATTATCACTGAATTTCCCCTTACCCCATCAAACAATTCTTTTTACACAAAGGAAAGCTCTGAATTATAGTGGACTAATCAGGTTACCAAATAATAATTACCTTTACCATGATGATTTAGTGATGAAGGTCTCAATAATGGTTTGATATCTTCATTCTCTTTCTCTTCACCATCTACAAATAATAATCATAATGATGATGATGATGATGACGATGATGACTTCAAAGACGACAATGACATCAATAACAA
Source organism: Heliocidaris tuberculata (assembly GCA_025618425.1). Classification (NCBI taxonomy): domain Eukaryota; kingdom Metazoa; phylum Echinodermata; class Echinoidea; order Camarodonta; family Echinometridae; genus Heliocidaris; species Heliocidaris tuberculata. Next base: position 38,991,226 of record CM046838.1, on the reverse strand, counting down.
TTATAGATCTGCCAATGCGCTTTATATTTAATTTTTTGTTTAGTGGTAGTGGATAAGGGCCTACTGGATGCCCTGTTCTCAACTCAGCCATGTCATATTAACATAATATTTGGTACAGGTACATGTATTTATAGGGTTTAAGAGTATTGCTGAAGTTTAACTTTGTCCTGCCCAAAAAATAATCAAATCTATAATAGCAAACAGGGTTGGTATGATTTAAATCAACTTGATTTATATTGCCTTGATTTTTAACATTAAATCCCTGATTTACATTTCAAAAAAAGAGAAATGCTAAGTAATTTTGTTGTTAATTAGTTGATGAGACCCCCCCCCCAAAAAAAAAAAAAAAAAAAAATTAATCTTTTTAATTTGGGGGGTAAAAATTCATCCAAGTGAGAGTTTTTTTATTCCAAATAATGTCCGACATTAGATCCACCAAATGAATTGGTTTCTTTTTTTATAGGAGCGACACTTAGGGTCATAACCTTTAAAAATCAAATTAACTAATTCAAATCAAATAATAAAAATAAAAATGTAATTTTTTTTTTAAAATAACGACTTTTTTTTTCCAACCCTGATCATAAATTCTGAAAACTTTCCATTTTCATTTTTATTTGACACACCAAGTACCTACTATGCATGTACACTGTAGGTATTTTGTATGAAACATCAATGATAATGCATATCATTTGCATATTACACTATAATGTAAAGGCATCGTGGTCTAGTGGATACGTCACCGTACTATGGATCACATGGATCGCAATTTGAGTCCCGCCGTGGCACTAACGTCCTTTGGTAACACATTAATCTACATTTGCCACTCTCCACCCAAGTGCTAAATGGGTACCCAGTAGGATGGGAATGTCATTGTGACTGGAATAGTATTTGTGCGCCTGTAAAATGGCCGCCAGACTGGAATGCTCCCTAGTGGAGTGGAGAATATGCACTATAAGACCAGAATCGTAACTGGATCCAATGACCGGGGTAATAATACACTATGAAGCGCTTTGGTCAGTTAATAACTGGAAAGGCGCCATATACATGTAAATGCAGGTATTATTACTCTTATTATACTATGTACTGTAGAATAGTCATTTGGCAGCTTAAAGTTTCTAAAGGCATACCAAACATTTTACTTTCTACTTCGTGAATTATAAAAATGCATTTAAAATGGCTTTCACAAAAAGAGCTGAATGAATAAGGCTACTTGATAAGGCTACCCTGGGTAAACAAGAGAGAACATAACGTCTGTTTAGAGCCAGAAGGGCGCTAACTCAGTACAAAATATGAGTTAATGCCCTTCTGGCGTCAAACAGACGTAATAATAGTACATGATCAAAATCCTGAAGACCTGATAGACCAAATAGAACCTAGGAAGTTTATGGAAATTCAAAGAATACAGTTCTTTCATGGCACATTACCTGATTTAGGAGCTGATTTGGCTTGTCCATGGATGAGAGTAGGAGGGTTGAGCTTAAAACTAGGCTTCCCAAAACCACCTGAAGAAAAAACAAGTTTGACATATTTCACTCTCTCATACATGGCTGTCTGTGTTCACAATGTTTTCCACTTCACAATATAGATCATTCTTTTTCACATAAACATATAAAGAATCACTAGTGCTGCTCAATAACATACAGATCCAATTAACGATGATGAAAACCTCTCATCTTTTCCTTTGTCAAACAATATGTATCTGATTCCATAATACATTGTAAAACAATTATTAATCAAAGTGAAGTATGAGAAAAAAAAACTAAACATTATTGAAAACCTCAAATTGGCAACTCAGTCCCATTTCTGTGATGTCATTAGGGACTTCTATTTTTTTTTAAACAGGGAAGTAATAGAGTACTCACCATCATTGGCATTATCATCCTCTTCACCCATTGGTGATACTGAAATAAAAACATGCAATGAAATCATTGTTTAAGCAAAGTAGTTCAACAAAACTGAAATATACATGCAAAAAACAATAACAGTCTCTTAGTACAACAATTATCAATCCATATTTCAAAAACACTTGAAAGAGATTAAGGAAAATTTATAAGTCAGTGCTCAATGGGCTTCGAAGAAGATTGCAGGCCTTAGCAAGTAAAAGCTCAAAATGATTGTATGATTTCACTACTTAAATATATAAAAGAGAATGAAAAATAAAAAGAAAGAAAAAAAAAAGTCAATGGTAAGACATAAAGTGTAGATTAAAGAGATGAATCTATTCATTGCGTGTAAAATAAAATCTGTCATAATATAACATACCTGGAGCAAAGACAGCTCTCTGTGCTATGACATCATCTTCAGCCTTGGGGAATTCCCCTGGATCTTCTGGTTTGTATTCTAGGATTACAAAAGAGAAAACCCAAGATCACTGACGATTTGAACAAATAAAATACACCAAGGACAAATAGGATAAAGGATGATATCTTTATTATCTAGGAATAATGCTACATTGGATCTTTCAAACTTTTATGTCTCAATTATGTAATTAGGTCCTTCATTAACGACCCCCCCCCCACACACACACACCCATTTAATATATAAATGCACAATATTATATATATAGTGCATGCTCAGGAGTTGAATATACCGTAATATGTGCATCCATACTGATTTAGAATTTCTCAAGTGCATTATATTCCACCGAGGCCATAGGCCGAGGTGAAATATAATGCACTTGAGAAATTCTAAATCTATGGATGCAATTTTACGGTATATTTGACGACAACGAGCATGTACTATGTGTTATATAAAATGGGAAACTGATTGTGGGAGCTCACCAAACTAGCAACCTCCATCACGGCTTGGCCTTATGGGATTTTGTACACAAATAAGCATGCAAAAATTGATATTACATACCACGGTCGTGGCCATATTTGTACACAAATAAGCATGCAAAAATTGATATTACATACCACGGTCGTGGCCATATACATGTAACCAGTTACGCAATGCCAAGGAGAGTGAATCTGACCAATCAGAAACCTTCTTTTAAGTAACCCATCTTATAATATTATACTAAATGCCAAATCACCTAGTTTTAATGCATCATGCAAAAGTATTTTAGGAATTGTCCAGAATTAATGGAGCTAATTTTCACCTTGAAATGCTAAACACAAAAAATAGAATAGGACCATATACATGTATACACACAATTATTTTCAGGCTTGTATCATAACATTATTCCAAACATGGAAATTAAAGTCTGCAACACAAATGTTACATTACATACAAGTATATACATGTACATAAGACCTTCATAACTACGCTATATATAAAGTGCACTGAACTTGAACTGTGTCATTCTCATTCAAGAAATAATGAGATTAATTCATGAGTTATTTAGCTAAGGCTTCATTTCAATAGGTTAATAACTATGAATATGAATAAAAAAGGAAATATTGAACACTTCAATGAGACTTATTATGAATTAGTTATAAAGAAAATGACATTAAAATAATGTCCCCTTCTTGTTTACTTAGGTAGCTTAGTGAAATGCAATGGCGCATAAAGACGTGGGAAAGGCACAAATAAATAAAATCACAATCAGACTTAACTGAATAAAAGTTTTCATATTACTTTGCTTAAAAATGTTCATAGTGTTGGTATTTTGGTTCAGCCTCTATACAACAAAATGAAGATTTTAAACAATTTTGTCATATGCATCTTTCTGGCATTCTTACGCGCCATCACGTTTTGCTGAGCTACATGTAAATGTACCTAGCAACGGTAACATAGATATTTATATTACCATTGTAACAACTTAACAAACCATTCCCAATATAATGTTTTCTCTCAATAATCACACTTCAAAATTCTATATGGTTGTCTTGGTTGATAAATAACTGATATCTTTTCCCTCAAAGTTAATTAAATCCTAATGATTTTCCTTTAAAGAAAGACAATTGATAAATGATTCAAATATTGGTATAGTAATTTCATGACCATGTCATATTTTTTAAACAGTCCCTTTAACTAATTATTTCAAAGCTTGACACAGGAGTGCCTGGATCATTAGATTATCTTCTTGAAATCCCAAAGTATTTGGAGATTGCAGAATTTTTGGGCAAAGTGATAGAAGTTAAATTATGCACTTCCTGCTTCCTTTCCTTCCAAGAAGTAAGTGCCAAACTTTGTATGACGATTAACCCTCATGCTACCACATGTCCTAAATCATATCATACAAGGTATAATGGAAAGGTGAACATTTTTGAAAGGTAAATGCACAATAATCTTCTAAGTCATAAGGTTTAACATTTACTGTAAAATCAGAGACTTACAAACTTTGTTTTCCAGAGAGAAAACTTTTCTTATTGCACAAAAGTGATGTGGTCATTAATTCATTTTAGGGAAGGAAACGTTCATAAATACAGAATTATGGATCACTTGCAAAAGTTGCTAAAATTTTGTGAAGGCAAAAGTTTATAGTTTTTGCATTAACTTGTTAATGTTACTTTTGGTTAACTGTCGTGAAGACCATTTTCTAAAAACTTCAATACTTGTATGTGCAGCAGAGTCAAATAGGCAAAGTTGTATAACTTGATGGCTACTTTAAAGCCAAGCTGTCACACGCTGAAGATAATATCATTAGCTAATTAGTATTCAGAAAATTATCTTTTATTGTATCTTATTTTCCATGGTAATTACAACAAAACAGGTAGAGGCCAATGTATTTCATGATGTCAGTGTTTTCTAGCTCTGTATCAGGCAGCACAATATGCTTGAATAGTGAGATGCAAACTGCATTCAAGATCTCATTGAGGTGACATTTTGAAAAAATTCCAGAGTTGGATTTGATGATTTTACATTAATACTGTATATCATGTGACTTGGTTCGAGCAGGAGAGGGTGAGCCATTTTGTTAATCAATTGCAGTCTAATGGCATATATAAAACACGCAATTCATTAATTACGCCCAACACTGATGTATGTGCAAAGTGTATCCTTAGGTTTTGAAACTAGGGGTACTCCTATTGGTTGATCTAACTTAAAAATATCCATCTTGATTTGTAAAGTGTCAAAAAATGGGCATGTCATAGATAATATAAAGGCGGTCCTTAGATAATATCCCGCTAAAACAATTTTCAGAATACCAACTTACGACAATATAAGCGCTGTATTATCTCTGGAAGATACATCAAATGTTACAACAACAGTTACAATTTTAAGAATACCATCCCTTAATTTTTCTCTCATTTTCATGGACTGGCACATGCACAACCACAAATATGGCTCCTAATTATAACAACATTTCTTTCTTTCTCTTTTTTCACTCAGTGCATGCTTGTTACAGTCCTGTGTTCGGTTGAATAAGCAAAGATTGGGTGTTTGTAGATGTCTTCCAAACTATTTGGGGTTGAAAGGTCAAGCTTCAAATTCAAGAAATATTTTTTTTAGTTTGAGATAAACTTCCATACTTTTGAACTATGTAAATGAATAATTTGTGCTTATACAATTGTAATATTCAGTTTTAAACATATATTCACTTGGAAAAATAAATAGTGATTTGGCAGGAGGGAAGGGAACTGTGTGAATTTTCTTTTTTGTATGCTATACCTACAGGGGTTAACATTGCAAAAGTTTGAAAAGCTGCGTAACAACATTAGAAGAGGGAATATTACTGTACCTTTATTAAGATCATCAGGCCCCAGCTGCTCCTCTGCTGGACGCTATTAAAATAAAATAATGATCATGTAAATAGTATTAAAATATTATGTAGGATGTAAATTCAGGAAAGATCATATACAGAGATCACAATAGTTTTAATATTTTACTCTGTACATGTACATCCTTTATACATGTACATATACATGTAAATATTTAATAGTTAAACAACTAAACCATACATCCTTCTTCCTTCCTTTGTCCCTCATAAAATCCTAAAAGTTCTGCTTTGTATTTAACAGTACATTTAATATTCTACATGGACAGCAAGTGTTGTGTTCATTTTCTCTAGCATCATTATATACCAAACTCTTGTACTTTTTAAAATGTATTCATCCATTACCTTGAGGGCATCAAAGTAGCCTCTTCTTCAGTAATTCTAAACATTTTCAAATTCTTAATTGGACTTCTCACTGAATAATGAGATAATATAGTTTCATAAATTTGCATCCAAGAATTCATGTATCACTGCTAGTGTTGTCCACTTGTCCTGGCCTTAATGTGAGGACAATTGCTTCACCTTACAAATGAAACCACAACAGCAACATAATGACATGAAATGTAATATAACAATGTAAATATGACATTAATTTATATAATTACGAACATAAAACTCTGGAACAATCTCCCTTCCTTAAATCAGGTATATTTCCTTTAATAATTAGCATTTTACAATCTGGACTAAAGGTTCACTCATTTCAGGAAACCTTTCACAAGTCCCATCTCATTGTAATCCATAGTCTTACATGTATTACAATTTCAAGGCTTGTTTGGACATCTTTTTTTTATAAGTGTAATTACTATTTTGTTAATAGTGCCGTTTCATTTGTTGTTCTCATCACATCGCAAGAAGCCACACTACATGAATATCTACATTTAATACTATTATAATTTTTCCAAGGTGATCATTTTGTTTGTATGAGGTATACCTTGATGCCTTGTTTTTCCTGGTTGTCTTGATCCATAGTTACAGGTGCTTCATCCCCATTAGATTCCTCAGGGCTGCATGAATCTCCTACATAGGAATCAAACACATACATATATCATGTATTTAATACCTTAGTCCTACTGCCATACCAACCCCACACAGATCCCAAACCGACCTGATTCTTTTCCATTCTAGGTAATGTCATTTTTTGTTCAGTCCGTTGTGGGTCTGGTGTTTGTCACGTTGGTGGAACTACATGTAGGGTATAAAGGTGGTATTCTATCAAAAATTCTCAGGTCACTATTAATCTCTCGTGCATTTTCTAAACAACATCATTCTGAATTTTAACCCTACATGTATACCAAACACTATACATTAACCATATACCAAACACTATACATTAAATAACCCTATACCAAACACTTTACATGTACATGTACATTAACCCTATACATGTACATGTACCAAACACTATACATTAACCCTATACCAAACACTATACATGTACATTAGATAACCCTATACCTAACACTATATATTAACCCTACACCAAACACTATACATTAACCCTATACCAAGCACCACCAAACACTATACATTAACCATAAACCAAGCCTAAAACCCAATTGATACCCAAACCCAATGTTTTTGATGAAATAAAGCCAGAGCGAATGACTAATCATTGGTCTGACACATCTTTTTTTCCTTCATCAGCCTCAAATGTGTGTAGAGTTCAGCATTAGTAGTTTAGTATCCCACTTACATACCATCAACAATCTTGCCACATCAAGGCTAAAGTTAGTTTTTAAGAGTGTGATATAGATCTATACAGCTTTATTTAGATCACTTCAATACCAAACAGAAAGCACAACTATAAGGGTTCACAACTAGAAAATTTATAGATAAAAAATTCCAGAGATATTGCAATCTCAAGTACTGAAAAAAAAAATTATAAAAACAATTGGTCTAAACTACTGTACATGTATGTACATGTAGATGAGAGTTTACAGATGATTTATCCAAAATATCAAATGATACATTTGACTAATGGTTCTTTTGGTAACACAGCTATTTTTCAATGGTCAATTTAAGAGATTTTTCCGTTTTGAATGAAATAAATGGATAAAAGACACATGTCATACGGGACACATACATGTACATGTAGCACTGAACGGCCCATTACCTCTCATGCACTCCTTCAGAGCATACATGTAATATGGATGTGCAAAGTCTTAACATTTTATCATACGACGCAATACTTTTGAGATTAAAAGTCTACACAATGCCTTTTTTTCTTTACTACCATTGAATCTCATATGCTGACATACAATACATATAACTCCTTTGTAGAAAAAAATATGCATATCTGCATCCTCCTTGGTTTAGATGAAAAACTAATATTTTGCAATGCAAAATATTGTACATGTAAGTTGCTTTCACTTTGTATTTACAATTTTAATGACGTACATGTAGAATGAAGACATCTAGACCCTTGCCATAAATTCCATTTTTTTTTTTTACAAGTACCGGTAATAAAAAAAAAACCTGTCAAAATTGCTGTGCTGTGCTCAATAGATATATTTATTTCCTATTTCTTACCCAATTAACAATTTAGAAAATTATATTTTGTTTAATAGTACTACAAACAGGCTTCTCAACAGAAATTTTTTTAGGCATGGTTCAATTTGAAAGAAATATGGATTTGCTGAATCACAGGAATGATCTCAGAGGACCCAAGGCAATTTTGCAAGTTGAAAGTATGGATGTATTGACAAATTCATTGGTCTTATACGAAGTGAACAACCATGGAGGTGGTTAGGGAGGACCAAAACAACTTTGTATCAAATAAGCACTGAAATATTTATTACTCTACACCTGGTTTTTTCTTTCTGAAATTCTTCACACTTGGTATTAGCACCAATGGTGTAATGTACTGGTGAGAAGGCTGACCATACACCAATCTAATCTGAAATCACCATTGTAAATGATGAGAAATATTGGTGTGGGTTTTTTTTTTAATGTCAATATTTGACTAAAGTTCAACAACAAACATGAAAAAATTGACTGTCTGGCAATATTAGAAGAAAGCTTCCTATCATGCAAATTTCCATGTTTCTATCATTCTGCTAAGCTTGTGGATTTTATTTCCAGTATTTTCTATGTCAGCAATTTCTCAAGATATTGGATGGAGAAACTGCTCTGCGATAGACCCCCTCCCCCCCCCCCCCCTCTCAAAAAAAAGGGGGGAAATAAATATCTAAACTATAGACTAAGTCCTTATTTAACACATCATTTGTCATATATCTGTCACCTTACATGTCAATTAGATTACCTTTTAGGCTGTGAAGCCATATTCTATATTTCCTAATTTAGGACCATACATGTAACTTTGCTTAGCTTTGCCCAATGGTTTCCGAAACGGCAATAATCCTGACATGCATGTCCGCTAGCGCTTGTCTTATGTCCAAGGGTTCATACATGTAAGCTATGCACCCCGCAAACATGCGCAATGCTGTGTTCAATGCACCAAACTTCTCGTGTGACTGAGCAACGAGAGAATATCATTAGAACTGGGTCTATAGCTGAGGTTTGTTAAAAAGAATTTGAAATTTCCCTTTATTTTTTGTGATATTGTAGTGGCAACTGCAGCACACGTTTTTGACAAAATGCTCTAGGCCACCATCTTATCATTATTTAATGATTTAGATCTCGTTTGGACCTGGGTGCTAGACCAGTCAAAATGTCAAGTCCTAACATTTTGCCTTAGCCTTATTTGCTCAAGTGCTAATGGTTCTGGGATAACTCGCCTCTAGATCAAGTCTTTTGACTCGGCAAAAAAAAAAAATTGAGGCCAAGTTTGGCCATAACCCTTGAATCGATCGCAAATACATGTACATGTACATGTACTTGTGTAAATTACTGCATGTATGTATGTCTTTAAAACATTCATTTCAAGAAAATTTGAAAGGAATATGTAAAATAATTACATACACTACATGTATTTCATAAAACAATTTTAATAAGTTCATTAGTCCTGAGTCGAGTCGGTCGGTCCACCGGCGCCCGACCGATGCAGCCGGTCACCGGTGCAATTTCATGCACACCGGCGAGACCGATGAAATAAAGAAATACATAAGAAATTCACAGTGTCAAAGACTTTGAAAATTAACCAGTTTTAAGAACTAAATTTCCTTATTTACATTAAAACTTTTACATGATATTAAATTTCAATCCTTTAATCAACCAAGTGGGACTATGGAAATAAGATCACCGAGCAAGATTTCTCAATTTCCTTGCTTGAATTTATCGGCCCGTATATTATTGTTGAATTCTGTGTGAGCGCTGCTGGTACGATTCTGCGCACCTTGCCCCGAGATGGCGCAAACTCCAGGCTAACTCTAGTGGAGTAATTATGAGTTGCAAACAAACAGATAAAAGATGGCAGCGCCCATACACGTACTATACAGAATGCAACAATATCATAATGTTATGGGCCGATAAATTCAAGCAAGAAAATTGAGAAATCCTGCTCGGTAATCTTATTTCCATAGTCCCACTTGGTTGATTAATGGTTTGAAATTTAATATAATGAGAAAGTTCTAATATACATGTAGATAAGGGAATTTAGTTCCTAAACTGGTTGATTTTCAAAGTCTTTCATTAACACTGAATTTCTTTATGTACCGGTATTTCTTTATTTCAACGTTCTGTCGGTCTCGCCGAAAAATTACCGGCGGACGCCGGTCAAAAAAAGAAAACCGTTATGACTCAAGCCTACTTGTAATATAAATATTATGTTCTTTTAAGATCTCTCATGTTTTCCCTCTTCAACAATCAAAAACACGCTACTTTCCCGATGCGGGCGGCGTGTTATGCGCAGCTTTTTTGCACCGCATATTTTTTCATGAAATTTCATCGTTCCGCCGGTCTCCGCCGAAAAATCACCGGCGGGCACCGGTTAAAAAAAAAACCGTTATGACTCGGGCCTAAAGTTTATCCCATTAAAAATTGAATTTATTGCTCTTTAGAGGTCCCAGTTTGTAACTTGCACTCCGAATCTTCAAACCTGATATGCCTAGTTTGCCCTGTGACGAGTTATTCCTATGTCACGGCAAAGACAGAGAGCTTCTATTACAGAGATTTTTTAGTTAGCTCCAGTAAGCCACAACATTAGTAGTATAGCAAGAGAACCAATTGTATTGTTTTGGAGAGAATTAACCCTATGATACATCCGTAGTATTTGATGGGTAAGCATGAGTATGACTGCGTGAGGGCTCAAAAACTTACAATCTGTGGCTCATCTCTGGTAATTCTTGTTTTTACGTGGGCTTACTGTACATGTACGTGGGGCTTGCGCAACCTACGTGTACATGTATGTGCGCATGCAACGTTCAAACTTTTCTTCACACAATGATCCACACATGCCAAGCGATTACAGAAATGCTGTAAGTAAACTGTCTTGTAACCGTGTACTTTGCCTCAGTCTCGCGACCTTTGAGCCTTACTTGCCGACCCAGCATGAATCGGATAACTCAGCGCTCAACTTCCTGAACTCTTACTGTGCAAAGGGGTTCAGCTCTCTTCAAAATTTCACCAAAATGTGATCAATGCTTACTTTTCAAATGTCTGCACTTTATTGTACAGGATAAAATAAGCTTGTACATACATGTATATAAGTGCCCTATAGCAAATCCGAAGGTGGTTTGCATGGCTCACAGTAGAGGTCTATGTGGGAAATGGTAATATTTAGATAGAGATTTTTTGTTGATATCCCTTTCCACAGCATCCCATGTAAGGTAAGGGGTCCTAAAGCTACACAGGTATTAAAGTTACGCACCCCGCAAATACGCAAAATGCAATGCGTTCAATGCGCCAAACTTTTGGTGCGACTAAGCAACGAGATTATAATTTACGTTTGCCAAAAAGAATGAGTAATTTTCCTTTATTTTTTGTAATATTACCACTAGGCCTAATTGGAAATCGGGGTGAAATTCACATCAGTCAGCTTCGAAATTAAGATTTGCATTCGTTTATTACGTGTGCGTAGCTTTAGGACCCTTTCCTTTTGTCGAACAAAATTTGGCACGGGCATCGACATCGACTTGAAAATGAATGTTTCTGACATTCTTTTGTCGTAATTTTCTTAGTGATTTAACTTCGGAATATGTAGAACCAAGATATTTTAAGAAATTCGCATAAACCCCAAAATAAAATGACCTTTTAGGGGCTGGAAACAAAGTGCATAGCTTTAGGTCCCCCCCCCCCCCCCCCCCCATCATACAGCTCTGTGTGCCAGTATGGTAGTGGATCCTATTTCCGAACACTTTTCAGAAAATCAACAATAGCAAATAAAATATCAAACGAATATCTGTCAAACTTACGTAATGAATGCTTAACAGTAGAGGCACATGGCCGATACTGGAGACTGTCTCCTAATTGGGAGATCATCTCTGTTATCACAGATTTATGTCAACATTTTTGATGGCCTATTTGGGAGACAGTCTCCCATTTAGGAGACCAATTTTCTTTGTTTACATTTGTGGCAAAGGGATTATCTTGGCTCAAAAATGAAAATGTGATAAGTAGATTCCTCATGAAAAAGTACCCCTTTTGACCATTTACTTTTGTTTTCATAACACTTTTTGTTATGATCCACACACAAAACAAATGAGCTTCTGATTTCTGAGGGGAAAAAATTTGGCCGAGAAAGAGTGCCTTGTTGTTGGTGTTGTTTCTATTGTCCTTTTGTCAGCAAAGTCTCCAATATCAGAGACTGTCTCTCAACTGGGAGAGAGTCTCCCAAATCGGCCATGCGCCTCTACTGCTTAAAGGGAAATCCAACCTTAATAGCAAGTTGCTTTGAAAGAAAGAGGAAAAATCAGAGAAGCAGATTGGTGAAAGTTTGAACGAAATCGGACAAGCAATAAGAAAGTTATGAATTTTTGAAAGTTGTAATCACTATGCATATGGGAATTTCAAATTGGCGGAATAGGTAATGTCACTGTGATGTAGCTGTGGACAACTCCCCCATTCGCTCTAACACACAAAATGACTAAAATGTCACTTTTTTTCAAAATGCATTACTCAGTAGGATCTTTTCGTTCATGAGGACCTACATGTATAACAATATGCTATCTCCAATATATTTTGAGTACAGCCCTGAGGGTAAAAGCGCCTCGAAGAAAACCGCAAATTAATGATATTTTTGTGTACGACAAATGAGAGAGTTGTCCACAAAAATGTCACAATTGACTCACCAAATTGCCAATTTGAGATTCGCATAGATGTAGTGATCTCATTTTTCAAACATCCATAACTTTCTTAGTTCTTGTCCGATTTCTTTCAAACTTTCACCATCCTGTTTTTTTTATTTTTCTGCTTTCACACAAATCATCTTATTACTAAGGTTGGATTGCCCTTTAAAGTCCAACAGAATAAGAAGTTGGTGGAATTTGAAAAAGACAACATAGATTTAATACGATATTCCCTTCCGAGCAAAACCCTTCCCAACGACGAGGCGTTTTGGTCCACTGAAAAAGGTATTGTATTACCGAACGTGTGAAACCTATGGGAAAAAGACACTACCTACCCCGATTTCGGGCCAACGGGATGAAGACTGGGGGTGACAAGAGAGCAGGTTATAAGATATTACTTATGTTTTTTTGCCTCATTTTATGATCTTCTGCACCTTGTATTCTGTGTGTCAAATAGTGTGGAGAACATACGCGTAGTCCCACTAGGCCTGAGTCATCACGGATTTTTCAAAACCTGGGTTTGACTCTAAAATTTTGGGCGGGGACCGGGTACCCGAACGGGAATTCCCCACAACAGAAAATTTGAGTGTAAATAGTGACGGGAGTCAAGGTAAAATTGCTACACTAAAATGCAGCGTAGAGGACAGTTACTGAATCCAAATCGATAAAACAATGCTTTTCCCAAGATAAATAACACTTCGGAATAAAAATAAAGCATTAAGAAGTACAGCCAAAGGTCTCTTCGCGCCCTAAAATTGAGGGCTGAAAGAGGAAATCAAGCTTCGTGGTACCGTACACGTTCAGAAATTAAGTCCGAATGTGAGTCACCTGTGCCCAGTGCGCAGGAATACAGCCCTAGACCGTAATACACACAGACGAGGGTCAAAAATAACTGACGTGATCGGATCAAAGTAAGCTTTAAAACAATTAAAAATACCACGTAAGCGACAATGTCAACAACAAAAATACAGAATTAACGTAAAACAATTCTTTTCTTTTACCGTAAAACAATTCTTTTCTTTGGCAAAAAATAGTATGGGTATCCATAATACCTCAAAGAAAAAAAAAATGTTGAAGGATTGCGAGTGCACTTCATATCGAGATTAGGCAGCCATATTTGACATTGTTCTGCTTAGCAAGACCGCAGATGGCAGCAGCGAGGAACAGTTGTGGCCGATCACCTGATCTAGTGCCCACATTTATTTTCCTCTCTGCTGCCATCTGCGGTCTTGCTAAGCAGAACAATGTCAAATATGGCTGCCTAATCTCGATAAGAAGTGCACTCGTAATCCTCCAACATCTTTTTTTCTTTGAGATATTATGGATACCCATACTATTTTTTGCCAAAGAAAAGAATTATTTTACGGTAATTTTGAATTTTTGTTGTCGCTTACGTTGTATTTCTAGTTGTTTTCAAGCTTACTTTGACACGATAACGTCAGTTATATTCGACCCTCGTCTGTGTGTATAACGGTATATGGCTGTATTCGAACGCACTGAGCACCGGTGACTCCCATTCGGACTTCATTTCTGAACGCGCATGGTACCGCCTTACTTGAATCTTCCTCGCAGCTCTTATTTTTTTTTAGAGTCATGAAAAGACCTATTGTAGTCTGAAATGATTTCCATTTATTACTGCAGCAAATATAATTGGATTACATTGAAATTCAGTTTGTAAATTGCATGTTTAAAGTTCTAAATTGCAATATATTAGTGCTAAAATTAGTTTGGAAATACCCGAAATCCGAAAATGAAAACTCGGGTTTCAGCATGACGGGTGAGGACCGGGCGGAGAACCGTTTCGACTCAGGCCTAAGTCCCACGCATATGAAAGCCATTTTATGCGCTTAACTGTACGTGTCGAACAATGCTGTTCGGAAATACAATCCATATACCAGGGGTGGTATTCTGAAAATTGTTGTAACTTTAGTTGTAACTTTTGTTGTATCTTCCGGAGATAATACCTCGCTAATATTGTTTTAAGTTGGTATTCTGAAAATTGTCTTAAGTAGATATTATCTCTTTAAGGACCGCCTTTATATTATCTTTGACACGCCTATTTTTTGACACTTTACCAATCAAGATGGATTTTATATAGACTCTAGGTAGGTTAACCAATAGGAGAACCCCTTATGTCACACGTAAGGATGGGCTTTGCGCTTATATCAATTTCGGGCGTAGTTATTAAATTACGCGTTTTATAATGCGCCATGCACTATTCGACTGCAATTAATTGACATAATGGCTCAACCTCTTCTGCTCGCACCAAGTCACTGTAAAATCATCGAACTCCACCTGTAATTTCTTTAAAATGTTTTTTCTATGAGATCTTGAATCACACAGTCTCCATCTTGCTATTCAAGCATGTACTGTCTGATTCTGAGCTAGAAAAAATGATGAGATCATGAGATACAACAGCTAGAAGCTGTTGTAAGTTTTGTTGTATAGTCATGGATTGTATTTCCGAACAGATCGTATTACCGAACGTGTACAGTTAAGGGCCTAAAATGGGTTTTCATATGTGTGGGACTACGTGTATGAAAACCACACTATTGAAACAAAGTTTGTGTCTTTTTCCCATAGGTTATTTTCACACGTTCGGAAATACAGTACCTTTTTCAAGGCACCAAAACGCCGCGTCGTTAGGAAGGGGTTCACTCGGAAGGAATTAAATCTACGTTGTCTTTTTAAAATTCCATCAACTTCTTTTTCTGTAGGACTTTGAGCATTCATTCATTGTAAGTTTGACTGACAGATAGGGTCTAGACTATTCCTTTGATATTTTATTTGCTGTAGTTGATTTTCTGAAAAGTGTTCGGAAACTGGATCCACCACCTTAATTTATTAATTACCATGGAAGATAGATCTAGACATGAATGATAGATACAACAAAAGATAAAATTTTCAGAATACCAATTATCTTGGTATGGTGCTAATGCACATAATACCCTACCCCTAGCCCTAACCCTAGGCCTAGGGTTAGGGTAGGGTTAGGGGTAGGGTACCCAATGCGCATGGATACGAAAGTGCATTGCCATTTGGCATTACAATTCATTAGCGCCATTAATTATCTCACGATATTCAGCGTGCATAAGTTGTAAATTAGGATCATGCGCAGAGTGAACAAAGATACAACAAAAGTTACAACAATTTTCAGAATACCAATTTTATCTTAAGTGTGTTGTATTTGAGATAGAGTTTTCGGAATACCGCCCCAGACTGATTATAAGCCACGGAGCTCATATATTAGTAGCTAAGGCAATGCATGGGCAGAAGTTAACTGTGCGAATGCAAATATGGCATACAATAACAAATCGTTAGCGCGGGTTTTTCACACTTTCAACAATCGCTTCTCAGCCACATCATGCACCATTAAAACCAGTCAAGTTAACAATCTATCTGTTTGAAGTAAAATATTAAATGGCTAATACAATTTTCATTAAACAAAATATATATGTAAAACAAATTGTAACTGATATAAGAGAGGAAAATAAGTCATTGTTGTTCGAACCTGCAGGGGCAGTTGCGACCGGTTGAATCTCCGCCATCTTCGCTGAAAAGCGAACGTACGCGTACGACGTACGTACACACACGTACACGCACACTATGTGCTTATTTTGTATGCGCGCGTCCTATTAGGGCGGCGATTCCATAGGGCGATCCCATAGGGCGATCCCAGAAGGGGCGGGGGGGGGGGGGGGGGGGGGGGGGGGGGTATTACTTACTTACTTACTTGGTCTTGGGTTTACTTACTTGGGTGTAGAAACGTCAAAGCTACAGCTTATTTGCCCCTTGTCACATTGGATAGTGTATGGTGAAAACTTTAGTGGATGGAATTGTCAGTGCCTCTGAAGAATATACTTACTAGTGGCAGAAACTGCTTCCTCTGATCTTGTAGAGCAGTTATTAATGCTCCTAGATTATCTTTAGTCTACACCCAAATTTCCTGAGCTGTCATCAGTCTGAAATAAGTGGTTTAGATCAATCTGATCAAGTCTTCTTGCGATCTTATAGGTTCGAATTAACTCCGCTCTTTGGAGGTACGCTTCCACCACAAGATGGTAAAGGCCAGTCGCGTGGTGGCTCTTTTCTGCTCCCCTCCTCCTCCTCCTCCTTCTTCTTCTCCTCCTCCTCCTCCTCCTCCTCTTCCTCCTCCTCCTCCTCCTCCTCCTCCTCCTCCTCTTCCTCCCCCTCCTCCTCCTCCTCCTCCTCCTCCTCCTCCTCCTCCTCCTCCTCCTCCTCCTTCTCCTCCTCCTCCTATGTTAGAAATTAAAGTTTCTACTATATAACATACAAAAAAACAAAAACAGAAAACAAAAACAAAAAACGGGAATCTGTTATAGTTTACATGTACTGTGAAAAACGGCCCGGCATCCTGACAGCCAGGAAATTTCTCGTGAAAAAACGGCAAAAATTTTCTTACAGTGCACTATAAAATAATTAGTTAAGATTCACTTGTAAAGTTGACTTAAAGATTCATGCCCATTTTTGAAATATTGGGTGAAATGATGAGCGTTTTGTAAGTTCAGTTAAATTCATATATTTAGACTGTTTTTGGCAAAAATAAATGTTCATATTTATACATTTTTTGATACACCCAAGTTTGTCTGAAGTAGTATAAATGATCTTTAAAAAGGAATTGACTATGACTTTTGACGACTTTTGTTGTATGATAAAGATATTTTCATGTAATATGTCTATGGATTATGACTGATAAAAGCTCATTTTCCTTATATACAAACACAAACAGTAACCGGGGTGAACTGGGACAAGGTGCCCCAGTTTACCCCGATATTAAAAAAACAAGTGCCTGCAAAATATTAGTGTTGGTATTTATCGCAAAAAATATTGTTGCAAATTATAATTTATATGACCCTATAATATTATGGGGTCATATAAGACCTATATGCTATGCTGGGTGTTCACTATAGCCAAGTGGTAACATTTAACAATGAATGATCAGATGAAAAATAGAAAAAAGTGGTCCAAAAAAGAAGTGAAAATTAAACCTATACAAGCAAAATCGCAGTATAGCTGTGGATGTATTTGAGAACATTAATAGTTAAGACCTTTCGCAGGATTCAAACTAATTTATAAACGGTTAATTATTTTTGAGTTAGAGGTGGTGTCCCAGTTCTCCTGCGTCAGTTCACCCTGCTCTCCCCTATATACTGGGGTTAAGGTTCGGCAGCTAGGATCAAAGAGATCGAGCATTCTCTTTTTCGAGGTACCCGGGCGGCCGGCCCCCTAAAACA
This sequence comes from Heliocidaris tuberculata, assembly GCA_025618425.1. Classification (NCBI taxonomy): domain Eukaryota; kingdom Metazoa; phylum Echinodermata; class Echinoidea; order Camarodonta; family Echinometridae; genus Heliocidaris; species Heliocidaris tuberculata. The sequence goes on along the minus strand of CM046838.1, from coordinate 38,973,125 downwards.
AGGGGTGCGGGACAATCGGTAGTGCATTGGCGGCTGTAATTCCTCCTATATTATGAGTGGAATCCTAACGTCAGTTCGGCATGCAGTAGGCCTATATACATGTCATTCCTTGATTCTTATTCAAAATCACTTTGAACTCATTATTAGCATTATAGCGTATAGACATGATAGAGGAAACTACTATATAGCAGTGGCGGATTTACATAGGGGGACAACCGGTCCGTGCCCCCCCCCCCTCCCCTTTGCAACGCATCTGGCATATACCATGTATATGATAATTACACAATAAATAAATTTGCCCCCTTTAATTGCCCCCTAAAATACAGAAACCGCGACTCTCTCTCTCTCTCTCTCTCCAAAATGGTAGCAATCTTTTTTCGCTATACAGTATATATGGAGATCATTTTAGTTACGTTCCACAGGATATAGAAAGTTAATTCCGAACTGTCTTAATCATTTTGGGCAACCGGTCCTCTCAACGGAATGCTATTATAATCATGACATGCATGCATAATGCCGGTCTCGTGGGCCTTTTGGACAGGTTTTCAGAGGGTTGAAGACAGTAACGGATCCAGGATTTCTTGAGGGAGGGGGCTCAATATTCACAAAAAGTTTTGACAAGCAAGAAGAAAAAAAAAAGCATATTTGGGGCCCCTTTTTAACTCAAAAAATCCCTTGACAAGCAAAAAAAAAAAGGTGGTCCCCAGCATTTTTGGGGCCCCTTTTTAACTCAAAAAAATCTCTGACTGAGCACCAGGGTTTTCAAAGAGAGTCTTCAAAATCCCCTTCCAAGTTTAGGCTGATGCAACAAAACGTGGATCAAAACCACACATGACTGGGTTACTTTAGACTAAATTCTGTCCTATTAAACAGTCATTAATTCTGAATAATTTTATACTTCATTAATTTGTGTTTAAATTCATTCATCGTTTCTAAGATTTCATTGGGCCTTAATTCAGCTCAATATGCCATGTATGCGGCTAGTCTTAAATTTTCCCAGCTTGGAAACTTCATGTCGTATCAACTTGCTTGACACAAACTGCTTTCTAGATTTGTCAGTTGAACTTGGTTGCACAATCTCACCTGCATAATATTCATACCATGGGCCGCGGAACCGGGGGGGGGGGGGCTGGGGGCTGTAGCCCCCACTTTTTTTTTTTTTTTTTAGTACAGACACGTTTCATAAAATCGCCGAAAAAAGGTGCGAAATTATCATTATTCAAGTGAAATCAAATCAGCCCCCTTCACTTTCAAAAACGCTCCGCGGCCCCTGCATACAGTCATGAAGTCAATGGTTTACTAACTCAAAGACCAATGAAAGGAAAGAAATGACGCACATGTTAACATAACTACGAAAGTAAAGGACAGTGGACTTTCATGTTCAAGATGGCATCCCCAATAACCTTTGACCACTGTGAATGACTCGACGATAAAGGGTTTAAACAAGGTATGCGAGGAAGCCACCGACTTTTTTTGTCATGACAAGGAGAGTATCATAAAGTTGCTTTTAATAAGTATTTTGGGGGGTTTTATTAGATATTTTGTTTCTAAAATGCAGAGTCAGTGAAAAGAAAATAGCAATCGTTTTTAGACCATGTAGACTGAAACAAGCAATCATAATTTTGTTAATGGCTTTTGCTTTAGCCCAAACTTCAAATAAGAGGATTTGACATGACGTTTTTAATACAAATTCCTTAATAATGGCCTTGGGCACTAGCATACCCGGGGGGGGGGGGGGGGCAGGGGGCTGACAACTTTTGACCCCCCCCCCAAAAAAAAAGTCAAACCCAGCGAAACTCCCCCCCTTTTTTTTTTTTGCTTGTCAGAGAATTATGGAGGAAAACATTTGATAAACACATCGCCCCCCCCCCCCCTTAAGCAACTTTTTTGACGGCTACTGAGAAGAAGAAAATACGGGTCTCCCTCCAAGCAGAATTTGACAATTGACAAAATTTGCCCCCCTTGTTAAAAATATTCCCACTGGCCTTGGGCTACCCTTTTCTGCCATAGTGACCGGTAAAAAAATATGGGTTTGAAGGCTTCAGTGCCTCACACCAAACCAAATCTGAGAACCCCCCCTCTCCCCCCCCCCCCCCCCCCGATTTCTTTATTTCGTCGTTCTAGTGGGCTTGGTCCGTCGTTCAAGCGTGGGCTGTTGGTCTACAGTGAGGACCCCATGTAGTTCAATAATTTACATACCAGATTTTTCCCCATCACGGTAATTTCCTATTTTGAGACGCCCCTCTCCCCCAAGAAATAGGGAATGAGAGGGAAAGGAGTACAAGCTGACTGGTTGGGGGGGGGGGGCTGCAGTCCCCCCCCCCCAAAGAATGAATATCAAAGGCCATCCCATATACCTCGAACATGGAGGTGGTCTCTTATATAGACTTTGTATATTTTTTGTTTAAAAATCAGTTCTATTGATAGAAGAAGATGAAGAAAAAGAAGGAGAAGAAGATGATGAAGAAGGAGAAGAAAAGAAAAGAGAGAAGAAGAAGAAGAAGAAGAAAAAGAAGAAGAAGAAGAAGAAGAAGAAGAAGTAGAAGAAAGAAGAAGAAGAAGAAGAAGAAGAAGAAGAAGAAGAAGAAGAAGAAGAAGAAGAAGAAGAAGAAGAAGAAGAAGAAGAAGAAGAAGAAGAAGAAGAAGAAGAAGAAGACCACCCCTGGGAATGATTTCTTTGGTGAGGGTGCTGTGAGCAGAATTTTTTTATTCACTTGCTTCGGTAGGGGCAAAAAATGAAGTTGCGCCCTACCCACCAATTTATCCACGTCATTGTACAAATCAAATCAAATCAAATCAAATCAATTTATTGAATTAAAATCCACAATCTTGCGAGGGAGCAAAGCGGTAAAGTTTTTTTTTTTGCAGTTTTACCTCCCCCCCCCCCCGCCCCCCATATAACGCAATTTCCTATATATGCAATTTACCCAGTAAAATTTGCAATGGAGCACTGCGATCGACGGGTAGAGACCCGAATTTTGGACACTGATAAACGTTTTTTGTTGTTGTTGTTGTTTTGTTTTTTTTCATTCACTTCTTTCTCAAATAGGCTAATAATAATAATAATAATAAACCGTTCATGTATAACGCATATCACATTATGATATTATATAACGTCCCTATGCGCTTCCAAAGGGTTTGGATATTATTACCCTGCATGGCTTTAGCTCCGGCGGCCGTAATCAGCGCACAGTCCATTTCAAGGAATAAATCCTGCCAGGTACCCATTTAACACCTGGGTGGAGAGTGGCAAATGTGGATTAATGTCTTGCCAAAAGAGATTCGAACCCTCAACCCTTTGGTTTGAGAGTCAAGTGAATCGAACCGGGGAACCAACGACCTTCCAATCTCGAGTCAAGTGTTTAAACCACTCGACTACGACACCTCGATACAAAGAGTGGGGAGCGATAATCATTATTATTAACAAGAGTATGATGAATATCAAACCCTCTAACTTGATTTCTATCGCACTTACCCTGCGGACAGGGGGCATACAATCCTGAATAATCGCAAGTTTTCTTCATTAGCTCCTCTTATTCTTTCTCTCTATTGCGTTTTTACCCACCCCCCCCCCCCCCCCCCCCCCTTTAAGTGTCTGCCGGAGCATGTGCGCTCCTGTGCCACTTAGATGTATACACAACTGATAATATTACACATTATTTCGCTAAGTCCTTCCAAAGCCAAAGTTTCGGCAGGGGGGGGGGGGGGGGTGCACACCCTGAAATCAACATTGCCTGCATGTAAAGATACCATTCATTGTTGTATAATATACATACATGTAAGTCATCATTCTGCAAACCAATGCACCAGGGTAGGCACGACTGAAATGAACTTTAAATCGCCGTGATATTTCAAAAGAAAATCACCAGTTTCAGTAAACTACCATACAAAAAATTGTTGTTGATTTTGTTGATGCGACACAAAACAAGTCACTCCAAAACCATTCTTGATTTATCTTATTTTGGGGCTAAAAAAAAACTCATCCCAGTGAGGGATGATGTATTTAGGGATATCATCGATTTAAATCAAATAAATCCGATTTTTTATTCGACCCTGCATGCAATTAGTCTGGGTGCCTGTCCCGAAATATTCACCCCATTTTACCCATAAGATTTGACCCCTTAAAGTTGCTTAGACCGATTGACAAAAAGGTTGTCAGCCTGAACGTAGCCGCCGGGTTTAGCTCCCAGAGCCCCCAAAAGAGACCCCAAAGTCGGGTCGATTTCACCCCGTCTCCCCCATGCACCAAACTTTGTCAGTAGGAAGCAGTATGACTGGATATCCCCGTCGGGATGGGGTGTCAGATGGCCCCTAAAAATTGGAGTAAATTTGTCCCCTTGAAGCCCAGGGACCAAATTTTGTCAGAAGGAAGAGCTATGCATGGATGTACATTCCAAAAATATTAAAACTGACAAAATTGTCCATCAGGAAGGGTGTGTCAGACCCCCTTGGAATGAAAGCCCCAAAGTGCCCTTTGACAACGTTTTGCCCCCCCCCCCAAAATGCTCTGTATGTAAAGAAAAATCATTTTCTTACCTTCTGACTATGATAACTCAAAAGTCTTCTAGTCAATTCAATTCAAACTTTCATAACATAATTTGGTGTTAATTGGTCTTTTGATTAATAAATTATTAAATTGTGAAAAATGTATTGCTTTTTCAAAAGTAGCCAAAAAAAAAAAATACTGTCAGGATTATGTAAACACATCCATTGTCGTTCTGACAAGGCATAATAGAGAAGCTTGCTTGGTATCTGTGTAATTAACACATGGATAGTACATTTCAGCCTGGCAGTCACATACCACAGATCCCTGAAAAGCTCTTCTATTATGCCTTGTCAAACAGGTGAGAAGGGACAATGGGTGTGTTTTCATAATCCTGACAATATTTTTTAGCTACTTTTGAGAAAGCAATACATTTTTCAGAATTTAATAATTTATTAATCAAATGACCAATTAACACCAATTTGCACCACACGAAGATTATAATACTCAAAATTATGTTATAAAAGTTTGAACTGAATTGAATAGAAGACTTTTGATTTATCATAGTCAGAAGGTAAGAAAATGGTTTTTCTTTACATACAGAGCATTTTGGGGGGCAAAACATTGTCAAAGGCCCGGGGGGGGGGGGGCCACTCAGGTATATTGGTGTACACATGCGTGTCCATGGATTTAAAAAATGCCCCCTAAACAAGTTTCATACTTTGGTGAAAAGACACCCCTTAACAAGGATTTCGCGTGCTTTTTTTCGTAAAAATTACCCCTTAACGAGGATTTCGCTTGTTTTTTCATAAAAATTACCCCCCTAAACAGGTTTGATTGAAATATTACCCCCTATACAAGTTTACTCACTAAACAAGATTAACTTAACCAACATAAAAAATACACCACTTGAATTCAAGATCACCTTTTGCAAACTGACATATTCTTCACCTTTGGTGGATAAATTCTTCACACAAGGCAAACAAAATAAACTGCACATATAGGAACTGCTGTTGGTTAAATTACAAATGTTATTGTTTACTTCAATTATGTAGGACAGGTTTCAAACTGTGTACTCCGTTAGGTTCAATACACGATCATCATTTGCTTACTTTTGAAAAAAAGAACAACTTTTGTAATTTACTTCCAGAGAAATAACTGTATCGGCAAGAAAATCGGACTAAAAATGTTTGTTCGTACCATTGCCGCCGGAATGGAAAGAACCCCCTAAACGCGTTTGGCCGCATTCCGTTCAGCACCCCCTTTTTTTTTTGAAAATCGGAATTTTTCGGACCCCTTAACACGTAACGCGCGTTACGCGTCCTGGATGAAAAAAAGACCCCTTTTTACGCGTTTTTTTGGACGCGCATGTGTACACCAATATACGTGAGTGTCCCCCCCCCCGGGGTCAAAGGGCACTTTGGGGTTTCCATTTCTGGGGGGTCTGACACCCCTTCCCAATGGAAAATTTTGTCAGTTTTTATATTTTTGGAATGTCCAGTCATACTGCTTCCTACTGACAAAGTTTGGTGCATGGGGGAGATGGGGTGAAATCGACCCGACTTTGGGATCTCTTTTGGGGGCTCTGGGGGCTAAACCCGGCGGCTATGTTCAGGCTGACAACATTTTTGTCAATGATTTAGATGGTCTAAGTAAGTTTAAGGAGTCAAAAATTATGGGTAAAATGGGGTGACTATTTCGGGACAGGCTCCTGGCCTAAATACTGTACACTTTGTTTGCATTGTTGAGGGTAAAGGCTAAGAATTTAGGGTGCGCTGTAGGGTGCATGCAAATTTGGGCGGAGAACCCATATATCTACTCGGGTGGAATCGTACACCCTTACGGATGCGCTTTGCAGAAACCGTGGCTCAAAATTGTGCAAGGTTAAATTCTGCACCCTTCGATCAGAAGTATTAGTCTTTACATGAATACCCACACCAGCATTGTTGACACTTATGTCACAATATTTTATCAGGTAAGACTAAATATTCAAAAGCATAAATGAAATAAATTAGAAAAATAAAAAAATAAATCCATTTCGATCAGCTTGTGTCGCAAATTTGCTTAAATTAAAAATCTCCGTAATGACGTGTTTCAAGAGAGTAATCGCGCAAAGACTAACATAAACCGACTTTGCAGGCACTACATGAATACAATGACAAAAGAGAGCGGACAAAATATGGACAAAATATACAGCTCCTCATTGTAGAACATCCCTTCATTGCTATTATAAGTAGAACAGGTAAATATGCATGTGACACCCAGTGGCGGATCCAGGATTTCTTGAGGGAGGGGGCTCAATATTCACAAAATTTTCTGACAAGCAAGAAAAAAAAGGGTCCTCAGCGTTTTTGGGCCCCTTTTTAACTAAAAAATCTCTGACAGCAACCAGCGTATCGGTATACTTGTAGGTCTTAAGGCAGGAAAAGTTTCATAATTCGCATATTCAAAGTATAATGGGGAGTTTTTCGTGGCTCGATTTTGATAGTTTCTTTGTCAGAAAGGTTATTTGAATAAGAAATTTGATGACTTAGTCGGGATTATATCATTTTTAAGTGACAGGGCTAGTTTTACTAACTGTTACTCTACTGATTGGTTGTATGGATAGATAGTGGAGTACATATACTACAGCTTTTAAAGTTGTATGAGTAAAACGAGCTGTCGCACTGTAGACGCCATTGGGCGTGGCTCGATGGATCTCACGGAGATCCCCTCATGGCGTATACTATACTGCATGTGTTCCATTCGTGCGTGAATTAATATGGACAATAACTTTGTATTATTTGATGTTAAGCTGTGTAGAGGTGAGAATGGTGATCGATTGCCATCGACGATGCACCCTTTATGGTGCAGTATATGAACCCAGAGGGTGCAAAAAACTGAAGCTTATATTGGGGTGCAATTTTGAACCACACAGCGGGGTACAAATTTTGAACCCCATAGGGGTGCACATATATGCACCCTAAAAGATTCAAGTCTGCACCCTAAAGAGTGCTGCTATTTGTATCAACGGTCTGTACCCTCATTCCTTAGTGTATACATGTAGGTGGAAATAATGAGGGAAATCCGTTCATAAAGTAACAAAATGTGTTGTTCTCATTGTGTGAGTGTCCAAAGCGAGCGAACACAACTGAAAATGTGAGTATAATTTTGGGGTCAGCTAAATTTTCAGTAAAGGCACTTTCTGTATTATTGCTCTAGGCAAAAAATGAAATTGCCCCTACTCTCACCCCTTTCCCATACACAAAACTGCGAGGGAGTGATTAAGCGACCTAGCGATATTTCTTGTTGTTGCATTTTTAAGATTAAAAAAAAAAATCTTGTTAAGCATTTTACTTTAAAAAAATCGCAAGCGAGCACTGCATCGACCGGGGTAAGGTTTTGAGTTTTGGAAATTGATTGACAGACTTCTATTCTTCTTCCTCAATGGAGCGCAATTAATGAAAATTCATTAGATATATAGTCCATGAATTTATAGCTATCTTATACACCTATAGGGCGCCATATAAAAAAAGAGAGACTGATTTAAAAAATAATATGGAAAAAAAGAAATTGGAATAACATTTTTTCTTTCAATTTTGAAACTTTTTAAAATGCTATTTATAAAGCCAAATATTGGAGGCGAGAATAAGAGATCCTGCGGAAATACATGCGAGGGAGCAAAGCGACCGAGCTTTAGAAAGTTTTCGCATTTTGAAAAAAAAAATCCTCAATTTCTAATAGACTTATACCCTGCTTAAGCATAAGTTTGTCACTTTCTCTCTTTTTCCTTTTTTTTGCGCCCCTGCTTTAAGTACCGCCTGGGGCTAGTGCCCCCATAGCCTCTAGACTGGGGGTGCTGCAGCACTCAGCCTTCTAGATTTACTAGTGCTGCATCACCCCGTGCAGCAAACACGGCCCAGGGGCCCGCCTAGATACGGGGCTATATTATAGGCTTGTTTCGCCGTATACAGTCACGAATTAGGCCTTCGAAGGGAAAGTCTACCCTGGTATTACGTTGATGAGAGAAGCAGATTATTGAAAGTTTGAGCAAAATCCGATAAGAAATAAGAAAATTGTGAATTTTTGAAGTTGTAATAAATTAAACACAAATTGGCAACTCCGTGACGTATCTTGTGAGCTCCTCTCCCTGACTCTTGCTCAGTAGGATACAGAAAATTTCATAAATTTTCATTTTCTTAGTTTTTGATGAAGGAATAAATTTGTTTCATACAGATTTTATGTAAAAACATGAATGATTATATATAAGGTGTATGTATGATTGAATATTTTCAAGAGAAAATGGAAATTAATGATCTTTTGGGTAGGGCCTATATAGGCCCCATTTGTCCTATAGGACAAATGGGAGAGGATATGTCACAGAGTTGCCAATTTGTGTGTGATTGATTACAATAAAAAAAAAAATCATAACTTTCTTATTTCTTATCGTATTTTGCTCAAACCCAAGTTCACTAAGTGTCTTTAATTTCAATTTATGCTTCTTTTAAAACCAACTTGTAATCAGGGTGGACTTTCCCTTATAGTATGTATAGGCCTACATTAATGGTATCTAAATTGATAGGCCTAAATATTAAAAAAAATATCATCGGACTTTCAAGGAAAAATACAGAACAAATAATTATTTTATATATTAAGAAGAAGAAAAGATATGTCAAATAAAAAAAAGTGACAACAGCAACAGCTAACTATAATGTTGATCATCATCCTCTGCTCGGCATGGTTTCTTCCAAGCCTCGAGATCATTTAGAAATCTATACACGAATAACACTAATATATTAAAGAAGAGAAGAACAACAGGGCACAACTTTGAGTCATCATGGGCGTTACCCATAATACCAAACCTCAATTAGCATACCATAGGTAATTTTGTAACAATAAATATCGATTTTCAAATTCTGTCTGCTGTGGTAATGTAGGAACGGGCTGAGTTACATGATGAATTGAGATCCTTTTTTACACGAAATAAACTATTCTCAAGAATATTGATGGTATTCACTCCCTACTTCGATTCAAATCATATTTCTCGTGAAATGCTAGCTTTCTATCCGATCCGGCAGGTGTATTGTAACGAACAAATTAGACAGACTGGAGCTAGTATAGCGTCGTTGTTTACCAAGGCTACCGGCGACGCCGTGCTGTGACTGTGAGCGTGATCATGGCTATCTCTACGTCTTCGAATCACAGGACAGGCAGAGCGGTCCCACATATGAATTTTGGTGTTGTACTTTATACTTTTCTTGCTGGAACCATTTTCTCTCTTCCGTTTACAGCAGGTAATTCATTGTTTCACCTTTTCTCCTTCATTTTATATGATAAATAGATAAATTTGAAGGTCCAATACAGAAAGTAATTGTCCGTAGAGTGTTCTTCTTTGAGTTTGACTTTATTTCATGTTGAAAATTTTTGAATAAAAGAAATCAAATAGTAGAATTACTAATTAGATTAGTATGATGGGGGGGGACCTAAAGCTACGCACTTTGTTTCCGGCAGCTAAAGTCACCTTTTCAATGATTTATGCGAATTTCTTTTATATATCTTGGGTCTTCATATTCTTAAATTAAATTCCTGAGAAAATTATGATGGACAAATATCAATAACATTAATTTTCAAGTCGATGTTGATATCCATGTCGAATTTGGTCAAAAAAATGAAAGGGTCCTAAAGCTACGCACACGTGATAAATGAATGCAAATCTTGATTTTTAAGCTGACTGACGTGAATTTCATCCAGATTTGCAAATAGTGATAATATCACCAGAAATAAAGGAAAATTGCTCATTCTTTTTGGCGAATGTAAATGATAATCTCGTTGCTCAGGCACACCAAAAGTTTGGCGCACTGAATGCGTCGCATTGCGTGTATTTGCGGGGTGCGTAGCTTTAGGACCTGCGTAGCTTTAGGACCTCTGACCATACTAAATACTAGTGTCTGGACTGAAATCACACTGAAAAGTGTCACTGTCAGCTTAAAAACGTGCTGATTCAGGGGGGGGGGGAAATGGCACAATTTGGGGGGCAAATTCATCCTGTTATTAAAATGTGATCTGAATTAATTTTTTTTATCTCATATTTGGAATGTATGGAAAGAGAAAATCCTGGTCATTCTTTTGACACTAAGGACAAGTTTTTAGGCTCACTAGAAAATTAAAATAAGAGATAAATTGCAAACCCTTATACTTGTGTGTATTCAGATTGCCATTTCCCCATGCGTTTCCTATGGGAAACTGCAATTTCTGTTTTACACAAATTTTGTCACTTTTTCGCAATTTTGCACTGTGATCTGATATTCAAACCTTGAAAAAATTCATACCATCTGAAAGATTGTAAAATTTCCTACATGTATCTGGTCATGTAAAGGACAAGTTTTTGACATTAAGTATAAAGTCGTAACAGGTCTCGGAAGCTCAGAATTTGCATTTGTGTGTGTCCCATTTCTTAACTACATAGCCTATGGGAGGGAAAAGCTGAAAAATGGTCTGATATCATTCTCTTAATTTTGCAGTAATTATTTCTAATTAACTGGAATTTTTCATGAAATATCATATTTCTGTCAGTTTGATGTTTATTAAATTTCAAATCCAGAAAGAAAATTTAATATTATTTTGAAATAAGTGAAATAATTTTTTTTCTCCAGACACCCTACAAATAGGTCAAATGGAAAAAAAATGGAGGCAGGATGAAAAAATGAAGAAGGGAATGAGAAACTGCGAATTAATTATATACAGCCTAATCACTCACACTTATGTGAGGTTATTGGAGATAACCTCGCAGGATTCTGCCTAGAATATTACAGATCTAACGTTAGCCCCATCTGATAAAGAGAGTTGGAGAAAAGAAGGTATGGAGTGGATCCTGTTACCGAACACTTCAGAAAATCAACGATAGCAAATGAAATATCAAATGAATATCTGTCCAACTTACATACATGTAAATGAATGCTTAAAGGTTATGTAAAGTTTTGGTAAGCCCTCAAAAGCTGTTCGTCAGATTTCTTCAATTTTTGTTGATAAATAGCAAGATACTAGCAGTACTAAGACACTGAAGATTTGGCCTCCTAAAGTTTAATATTAAACAAATAAGAGGCAAAAACTAATTTATGTGCCGGGACAGGTACGTAAAATCCCAACAAAGGCAGCATGTGCTATACACTGTAAACACACGTGTAAAACCAATGATGAGTAGCTAACACAGTGCACACACACTGTCTCTATGCGAAGCCCCAAGATTGCTTTGCGGGGAGCCGTCGGGATGGAAGGGTCCTAGCATAATGGCAATGATCAAGCATTCCTTACAGATATTTACACTGAAACTCACCAGAAATCATAGATGGAATACGAAATGATCTAATTGACAGACATCTTTTGATACAAGGAAAACAACGTGAGACTATATTTAACATGTTTCTTTCCTATTTCCTTTTTGCTACCAATACTGTACATGTACATGAGCTTTAAAGTCCTACAGAATGAGAAGTTGGTGGAATTTGAAAAAATACAGCGTAGATTTAATACGATATTCCCTTCCGAGCGAACCCCTTCCCAACGACGCAGTGTTATGGTCCCTAGAAAAAGGTATTGTATTACCGAACGTGTGAAACCTATGGGAAAAAGACACAACCTAACCCGATTTTGGGCCAACGGGATGAAGACTGGGGGTGACAAGAGGGCAGGTTATAAGATATTACTTAATTTTTTTTTTTTTTTTGCCTCATTTTATGATCTTCTGCCCTGTGTACTGTGTGTCAAATAGTGTTAGTGTGGAGAACATAAGCGTAGTCCCACGCGTATGAAAGCCGTTTTAGGCGCTTAACTGTACGCGTTCGGTAATAAAATGCTGTTTGGAAATACAATCCATGACTATAGATCTATCTTCAGATTATAAGCTTGTAGATACATGGATCTATGGATAAAATGCAAGATTTTGACACTTATTTGCAATGAGTCCTCACAAAATTATGGTGGCCCTGAGCACACCAATTACAGTGTTTGTATTGACCACTAAGAACGAATAATGCCAATAATAGTACATATTTTCTAATTTCTGTCACATATGTACTAAATGTATGGGGGGGGGAGGGGAAATAAGATAAATATTTTAAATACTTCCTTTCAAATATTCTGTTCATAAAAATAGAGGTCCATCCTTCTCAGGGGCCCCACTCACAAGCATAGCTTTTTGGGGTCCCAATTTGCATGATCATGTTTGTTCGTCATGATTGTTCTGTCTGGTTTTTTAATAAACTGAATTGAATTGAAGTGAATTGTATCTATAACAAAAATATAGATAAAGATATTTAGAGTGTACATGTACATGTATAATTATAAGAGAAGTAACATAGGTCCGAATTCATGAAAGAGGTTTATCTAACCCATGGTTTAAACCTCCTTAAGCGAAGTACGCGCATGTCCTTATGTCCAATGCGCTTGCATATATGTTTATGCTAATTTACGCTTATTTTAGTCCACAACGGTGTTTTAAACCATGATTTAGTCCATGGTTTAAGATAAACCTCTTTCATGAATTCAGGCCATAGAGTCTATGTCAAAAGGAAGGTAAGTACTAGGTGTAAAAAAAACAACATTTGACCCTTTTGATTGTTGATAACTCAAAGGTTAAAATTTGTATCAGACTGAGGTTTAAAAAATCTAAAATTGAAGAATGTCAAATTTATGTGGAAATAAGTTTTGTGAAATTTCCTTCCATTAATATTCTTAAAATAATGCTCTGAATATTTAATTAGATTTTCACTTTTTTAAAAAATTAAGACCGCAAAGTCTCTGTGTGTCAGTAATTAATTCAGAACACAACAATTGTCATTTTGCATTGCACCTGTCATTTCTGCCAACCTTTTGCTGTTGAGTGTCATTAATGATTCATGACTGAGTTAAAAGAGGTGATCTGGAATTTCAGCTGCAGTGCACAATGGCGATTGTTGTGCTCTGAATTAATTACTGATACACACAGATTTTGTGGCTTTGATTTTTCAAAAAGTGAAAATCTAATTAAAGGGAAAGTCTATCTTGATTATAAGTTGTTTTTTAAAAGAAGCAGAAAAATTAAAGAAACAGATCAGTGAAGGTTTGAGCAAAATACGATAAGAAATAAGACAGTTATGAATCTTTGAAGTTGTAATCAATCACACACAAATTGGCCACTCCTTGACGTATCTTGTGAGCTCCACTCCCATTTGCTCAGCTCCGGAATTATCATAAATTTTAATTTTCTTAGTTTCTGATGAAGGAATAGATTTGTTTCATACAGGTTTTGTGTAAGAATATATTAGCAATTATGAGGTGCATGTGCATGTATGTTTGAATATTTTATTTAGAGGAAATGGAAATTTTTGCCTTTTTGGGGGGTACTGGGCAAATGGGAGAGGAGCTTGCAAGATATGTCATGGAGTTGCCAATTTTTGTTTGATTGATTACTTCAAAAAATTATAACTTTCTTATTTCTAATTGTATTTTGCTCAAACCTTCATTGATATGTTTCTTTAATTTTTCTGCTTCTTTTAAAAGCAACGTATAATCAAGGTGAACTTTCCCTTTAAATGTTCAGAGCATTGCTTCAAGAATAGTATTCAAAGAGATGTCATAAAACTTACTCCAAATAAATTTGACATCCTTCAACTTTACAATGTGAAAATCTCAGTCCGATACAAGTTATAACTTTTGAGTTACTAACCATCAAAAGTGTCAAATTCTTTTTTTTTTTTACACCCAGTCCAAAAATAATACAATGGGAAATATGAACAGTACTGATTATCTGATGATCTGATTAGATTTTGGGGTATGTTGGTCAGAGGTCAAAAGTCATAGAGGTCAATTTCCGAAATAGCAGGTTTTAAATTTAAATTTTGATTCAACGTGATATCTTACACCATTTGAGGTATGAACTTCACAGGCTTCTCGGCAGAAAAATGTTTTACTCATGATTCAAATTTACAGAAATATGGCTTTACCGAATCCCATGGGGGTGATCTGAGGACCAAAGCAATTTTGCAGGTTGAAAGTATGCATTGACACATTTATTGGTCCATATTGAGTGAAATACATGTACATGTATGGCCTTATGACATCCTGGGAGGTGGTTTCGGAGGACCAAAACAACTTTGGAGATTGAAAGTAGGCATTGACTGATTTATTACCTTGGTCGGTACTCTTGTTGAGGGAATCTACACATGGTTTTTTATTTTCTGTAATTTCTCACCCATGGTATCAGCACCAAGGGTTTAATGTACTAGCGAGAACGCTGGACTTCAGACTTAGTGCTGGTATGTATCACCATAGGAAGACGATCTGATAAGATTTTGAGGGTAAGTAGGTCTAAGGTCGAAGGTCATTTGCCATGAAATTTAATGTTTTTAGCCTCATTATCTCTCGAATAATTTGAGCCATTAACTTCAAATTTAGTACTAGTATGCATGACCATTATTGTGATTATAATTTGCATTTAGTTGGTCATAGAGGTCATAGAGGTCAATATGCATGAAATTGAATATTTGTTATTTTTTGTTGTCACCATATCTCAACTATTTTGTATGCATGACGAGAAGGAGACAAAGTGATCAGACTTTTGAGTTGTTAGATAAAAGTTCACAGAGGCAAATTAACATAATATTATAGGTTTTTGTCTCGCCTGGTCGCAAAGTCAAAGGTCATAAGGTCAATGATCTTTCTGCAAAAAGCACTTTAATCTCAATAACTTCTTTATGGATTTGAAGTGGAATCACCAAATTCATACCACAGGTGCATCTCTTAAAGGCATTGATTAACTTTGCCCAGAATTGAAAAAAAAAAAATCACTGTTCCAGCTAATGCTGTAATCATAATTGCAAACCTTTAGCTCAGACAGGAATCGCCTGAGTTTTATAAGCTGATCGGTCGTTTATATATCAAGATATTTACGATTGAACAGTGATGTCGGGATAGAGTACCACCGAACCCTAAAGAACTCTTACGGTTGGCATACCTCGCTCTATCACAGAATACCGTACGGGCTGGAAAGCCACTCTGAAATCGCCAAGCGCTGGTGCTTGGTTTTTGTGACTGCAGCGCAGCGGAGAAGCCGAGCGACTTGCGCTAGCGATTGATCGCGATTTTCTCTTTTTTAGGATAGTAAACGGGTTCCATGTTCTCTCATACTTTCACATATCCTTAATTATATATGTAGTTAGAGGACTGCACACAATTCACTGGCATTTGAGCTGATTTTACAATTTTTCACAAAGTTAATCAATCACTTTAAAGGCGAAATGCCAAGCTTGAAAATGAGTTGAATTTGACCAAGGTCAAAGGTTGAAAGTCAATGAACTTTCTGCAAAAAGCACTGTAATCACTAACTTTCTGTGTATTCATAGCACAGGTACATCTCTTAAAGGCACAGGTCAAGTTCAAAGATGAGTTGAATCTGACCAAGGAAAAAGGTTCAAGAGGTCAATGAACTTTCAGTGAAAAATCATCTCACATGTAATAACTTTTTGTACCTTTGAGGTAGGATTACCAAATTCAAATCACAAGTATATCCGTTGAAGGTGCATGTCATGTTTGTAAATGGGTCAAAGAACTTTCAGTGAAAATCACAGCTGCCAGACCAAAGTTCACATTATCATTTGCATAGCAGGATGCAGGCGAGACAACGCTTGGCTTTTGTCTTGTTAATTCTGGTTATCACAATATTTCAAGAGTTCAAGAGTTAGCCATGAACTTAACTGAACTTAGGCGGAGGGCTATATAGGAGACGCAGTCGCATTCATCTTGTTTTTGATAAGACCAAGTGATCTCTCCAGAGCGCATTGAAAGAGAGACTTGTGACATGCGCATAATACGCCTCCGCGTACGCGGTCTTAGTTATAAAAATGGCGGATCATGGAGCTCCCAATAGTTGCCTGC
Source organism: Heliocidaris tuberculata (assembly GCA_025618425.1). Taxonomy (NCBI): domain Eukaryota; kingdom Metazoa; phylum Echinodermata; class Echinoidea; order Camarodonta; family Echinometridae; genus Heliocidaris; species Heliocidaris tuberculata. Next base: position 38,956,753 of record CM046838.1, on the reverse strand, counting down.
AGCTGAAATTGACATACATGTAGCTCCATACAGGGATGATTCTATGAGTAGGCATGGTGTACTTTAACAGACCATCACAGACTACATGGAACTTTCATCACATGTTGCATCCACAATCTAGCCACCCTGACTGGTTAATCCTTTGACTATTGAATTCTCTCATTACTATAGGGTTAACAAAGGGATGACTCAGTCTTAGAAAACAATGGGTTAACATTTTTGCTACGAGTAGAGAACCTTTTTGCCAGTTTATGATGAGCATGTTTTGTACTTACATAATGACTAGATCGAGTTTGAACTGGTAATGCAATATCGCTCATATCTCATTATAATTGTGCATGTATTTCTGTTTGACCTTCCAGGGCAATCCTGTAATGGACTTCTAAGTCAGGTAGAGTGTGCAGATGGAAGCTGTATCCTTTCCTCGTTTGTCTGCGACTCTTTTAATGACTGTCCTGATGGTTCTGATGAAACTCCTGCTACTTGTAATGATACAGGTACATATATATACCAGTGATTCTTAGATGGTTGTCCATAGGCCACCTTTGGTCCACCATTTAATTCCATCATGCTTGCTAATCCAGTAAAGAAAGACAAACTCTCCTTCAAAGTATGACCAACTGCTTATCTGGCTCACTTCACAAAGAATGAAAAGTAAGAGAAACTGATAAGCATGTACATGTACATCCTTCATTGTACATGTATGTTGATATCTATTTGAATGGTCATTTCACTTGAAAGCAATTTATTGGTGAGCATCCAGGGGAGGGACTATTGTCTGAAACATCAAAAAATCACATTTGATTTTAAAAAATCACATATATTATTGTTTAGATACATGTATGTGTTTTTAAAGGTAACAGATAGTTTTGGGAGGCCCTCAAAAACTTTTCGTGAGATTTCTTTGATTTTACTTAAAGGGCAATCCAACCTTGGTAATGAGATGATTTGTGTGAAAGCAGAAAAATAAGAAAAACTGGATGGTAAAAGTTTGAAAGAAATCGGACAAGGAATAAAAAAGTTATGGATGTTTGAAAAATGAGATCACTACATCTATGCGAATCTCAAATTGGCAATTTGGTGATTCAATTGTGACATGTTTGTGGACAACTCTCCCATTTGTCGTACACAAAAATATCATTAATTTGCGGTTTTCTTCGAGGCGCTTTTACCCTCGGGGCAGTACTCAAAATATATTGGATATAGCATATTGTTATAGGTCCTCATGAAAGAAAGAGATCCTACTGAGTAATACATTTTGAAAAAAGTGACATTTTAGTCATTCTGTGTGTTGGAGTGAATGGGGGAGTTGTCCACAGCTACATCACAGTGACATTACCTGTTCGGCCAATTTGAAATTCCCATATGTATAGTGATTACAACTTTCAAAAATCCATAACTTTCTTATTGCTTGTCCGATTTCGTTCAAATTTTCACCAATCTGCTTCTCTGATTTTTCCTCTTTCTTTCAAAGCAACTTGCTATTAAGGTTGGATTTCCCTTTAATAAAAAGCAGGGTACTAACATAACTAAGATGCTGTGAAGTTTTTCCTCCTCAAGTGAAATATTTACTGAATGAGAGGTGAAAAGTAATAAAAATCCCTGGCCTCAAAAAGAGGGGATGTAAATTCAAACAACGGCCACACACACTACTCACATTAGGATTGCTGTGTGTATAGAATACGCTACACATAGTGCGAAGCGCTGGGTTTATTGTGCGGGGAACCTTCGGGTGAATATGGTCTTAGCGTGAGGCAGTGAAAAGCCGTTACCAAGCGTTTCTTACAGATATTTACACTAAAATTTGTTCGAAATTGTGAATGGAATGTTAAATAATCTCGTACATGTGTCTTATGATAAAAGGAGAGTAGTATGTGACTATGTTAGATAAGTTTCTTGCCAGTATGATTTTTGCTACCGAGACTGTCTATGAGCTTTAATATTACAACTTCATGTAAATTTAAAAGTAATCTAATCATATTTTTTTTTAAATTACTGAATTAGAAGCAACCTTTGATGAGTTGAATGGATCAGGACCCTGTTTCAAAAAACTTATCAATAACAAGTTGCAATAACTGTGATAAGCTACTGAAATCCTTGAATCTGATTGGCTGAGAGTAAATTTGTCATAGAAATATGGCAGTTGTTATTGATAACAAGTTTTATGAAATGGGGCCCAGCTCTGTTATATCCTGCATTTTCTAAAAAGGGGTTCCTCGTATAATCTGGATTTTAGGTCCATTTTCTTCTCACTTTCCTTTCTCCATTTTCTTTTCTTTTTATAAGTGTCTGCATGTGACAGCAACCCGTGCTTGAATGGAGGAACATGTATAGCAACAGAAAAAACAAGCAACAATGTGGCATACCACAATTGTAGTTGTCCACCTAACGCACTTGGTGACCAGTGTCAGATTGTTGTCACCACTCTGCCATCATCAGGATCTACCACTCAAGAAACAAATATGCAGACAGATGGGATTTCCTCTACAACATTTCTTCCACAAACAACGATGTCTACCACAAGACCTACAACAGCAGCAATAACAACAAGCTTAACCAGCACAGTAGAGTCCATACAGACAACAATGGCTTCTACTCAAAGTGCAACACCTGCTACTACACCATTTCAATCTACAAGTTTTTCATCAACAACTTCTGCAATTACCACTACACAGAATATACCAACAACAATCTTACCTGAAGAAACAACACAGACTTCGACTCTTACTACCCAAATAACAACCTCTACCCAAACCACAGTACAGATAACATCAGTTGATCCATCTACCACATTGGTGCCTACAACATCTGGAGGTACTGCAACATGTCATCAACTGGGTTGTCAGAATGGAGCAACATGTATGCAAGACGGTGTTGTAGCAGTATGCATCTGTTCTGCTGGGTTTGAAGGTAACAACTATTATAATGATTCACTGAGTCAATTATCTTTCAGTGATCAATACCGTAACCTGTGGAGAAGGAGGTTAATTGAAATGGACATGTGTACATTGATGTTATGAAATGTTAATATTGAATGGTATCCATTCATCATGATATGGATCAGTATCACAACACTCTTTGAGTATATGTATGTATATATAGGAAACTCTAGTGCTAACCTTCAAAATGACATCAATTTCATTTGTCATTAAAGGCATTGATTAACTTTGCCCAGGATTGAAAAAAAAAATCACTGTTCCAGCTAATGCTGTAATCATAATTGGAAACCTTTAGCTCAGACAGGAATCGCCTGAGTTTTATAAGCTGATCGGTCGTTTATATATCAAGATATTTACGATTGAACATTGATGTCGGGATAGAGTACCACCGAACCCTAAAGAACTCTTACGGTTGGCATACCTCGTTCTATCACAGAATACCGTACGGGCTGGAAACCCGCTCTGAAATCGCCAAGCGCTGGTGCTTGGTTTTTGTGACTGCAGCGCAGCAAAGAAGCCGAGCGACTTGCGCTAGCGATTGATCGCGATTTTCTCTTTTTTAGGCTAGTAAACGGGTTCCATTTTCTCTCATACTTTCACATATCCTTAATTATATATGTAGTTAGAGGACTGCACACAATTCACTGGCATTTGAGCTGATTTTACAATTTTTCACAAAGTTAATCAATCACTTTAAAATCTAATTTTTTCTGTAGTAAGCTTGCCTAAATGTGTACATGTTAAATATATTACTTCCCAAGTTATGATACCGGGTCATTCTGTGTCAAATCACCCCAATTTTTTTTTAAAGTTTAAACCCTACCCCCTTCAAATTCGCCCAAATTCGGTAAATGGGGTAATCAACCCGATGGGGCTAAAATTTAAAATTTCGGCGTCGGAAGAGTCAATTACCCCATGTACCACATTTAGGTCAATTTGAAGGGGGTAGTTTTTTCTTTTAAAAAAAATCTGTCATTGATTTTTTTTTTTTCTACATTCTATGCCAAATACATTTACATTCCATTTTAGAGGTGTTATGTGTAGTATACAAAGGGACTATTTGATTCCATCACTTACACAGTTCATCAATAAGCACTGTTTGCTGAGTAAATGGTGACATGTGTTGGGTTGGACAGTGCTCATCCAGTATGAACAGTAGAGATTTAGTATTTTGATGAAGACATTGAAATATATGTATGTGATAATCTTTGCTGGGGCTGAGTGAAAATATCATTCTTCCCTAATGATACATGTGAATTTATTACAGAATGAATAATAAGTTTTATTGATTTCAAGGGGATGATACATGTAGGACCCACAAGTTAATATTCACTGCAGCATGAAATTTTCCACATGTGGACCATAACCCTATATACAAATTTCGTGAAAGTTTCATGCAAGCATAATATCTGGGTTTCACAGTTTACTGTTTCAGAATTTGTTGTATCATCTTAATTCTTATGATTTATTATTTCATTTGTTCATCTCGTCATCTGTGCAGGTCAACGTTGTGAGAGAGATATTAACGAGTGTGCCAGTGATCCGTGTGAGAATGGATCTGAATGCCAAGACAACGTCAACTCATTCATATGTATCTGTACATCAGGTTACTTTGGGACAACATGTTCAGCTGAAATCAATGAATGTGATTCAAACCCGTGTATGAATGGAGCTACATGTAGAGATGGTATTGCTTCCTATCTATGTAGCTGTGTCAGGGGGTATACTGGACAGGATTGTGAGACAGAAATCAACGAATGTGACACCATGCCATGTAAAAATGGAGGTAGGCTTGGGTTTCACTTCATTTGGAACTTCTTTTTACTTTGTGTCATCATTGTTGAATGATTTTCTTCTCTCTTTTGCATTCTAAATGATCTTGAAGTTTACAAATTGTTGAAAATGTTTGTGTTTTAGAATATAAAAGTAATTGCTCATATTGATCTTTGCTGAGAATACCCAAGGTCAATTAGTTCACACTCTCTTCCAATACTTCCACATAAATAGAGTAAACTACTTGTAGTGATGATGTAAGAAATCTGTATGATAAGCACAAATTACGATTCATTTTCTTTTCCTCATTTCCCTGTGTGTTTTCTGTGGTCATTTTAATGAAATGTCTTAGGTTATTTATATTTAGAATTTAATCATGTGAAAGTAATATCCAAATTCTAAATATTTCAACGAAATTACATCTTACAGTGTATTTGCGAGGACCAAACCTTCAGGTTAGACCAAACTAAATGACAATAAAGACGTACCTTAAAATCTTGATTTCTTTCCTTGTTAATGACTATTTACCATTGTTTTCTACATTGAATCCTATCTAGGTGAATGCAGAGATGAATTGAATGGATACAGTTGTCATTGTGTAGATGGATTCACTGGTATGAACTGTGAAGAAGATGGCAACCAATGTGCTAGTAATCCCTGTGTTAATGGTGCTACATGCTTGGATCTAATAAGGGCATACCAGTGTGTCTGTATTACTGGTACTAGAGGATTAAACTGTGAGATTGACGAAGTCGATGAATGCATCAGTGACCCGTGTCTAAATCAAGGTACATGTACATTTACAAACATTTTATAAACCATTGCCTAAGACAGGGCTCCACACTAACATTTTTCATTTGGGGGGGGGGGGGGGGGGGGGAGGGGGAGGGTTGGTGGGCTGAAAATTTTAGGGGTCTCCATGCACGGGGCCCTTTTGAATAATTTGGAATTTTTTGTTGTTTACAGTTATAATTTTAGGGGCCCGTGTGCACTGGATCCCTGTCCATGTTGAGCCCTTTTTAACCCTAAAAGGGCCGGGATATTTTGGCTATGCCACAGCCGGAGGGGGGTGGAATCCACCCCCCCCCCACCTGCCCTGAGATCTCGACCGTCGACCGCGCGATTGTGCCAAAAATCAGCATGCACGTGGTGCACAATGTAATCTACAAAACTGTATATTAAATGCTCCGAAATAATTTCAGATTAATTAATTATGCTAATTTATGCATGAAATCAAAATTTTGCTCTAAATCATTAAATAAAGCTCAATAAATGCTAATTTTTGGTCTAGACACTCTTTCCAGTATTCTTAGCAAATATACTTGAAAAAAAATTCGATATCAAAATTGATTTCTTATGTATTTTATTATATTTAAAATTTCTTATGTATTTCTTTGTTTTTTGTCCCCGCCGAACGTTCGCGAGGGGACTATGAAACGGGCTCCGTTCGTGTGTGCGTGTGTGTGTGTGTGTGTGTGTGTGTGTCCGTCCGTCCGTCTGTCCGTGTGTGCTCAAATGTTAGAAAATGCTACTTCTCCGTCATTTCTTGGCCGATTTTGATTCTGATTGTTTTATCTGATAGGGCTGGGTGGGGGCTTCCAAACTTCTACACAGAATTTTGAAATTCATTAATTATGCAAATTTATGCAAATTTATTCAAAATTGACGAAAAATGCTACTTCTCCTCTATTTCACATCGGATTTTGATTCCGATTGTTTTATCTGATAGGGCTGGGTGGGGGCTATCAAACTTCTACACAGAATTTTGAAATTCATTAATTATGCAAATTTATGCAAATTTATTCAAAATTGACGAAAAATGCTACTTCTCCTCTATTTCACATCGGATTTTGATTCCGATTGTTTTATCTGATAGGGCTGGGTGGGGGCTTCTAAACTTCTACACAGAATTTTGAAATTCATTAATTATGCAAATTTATGCAAATTTATTCAAAATTGACGAAAAATGCTACTTCTCTTCTATGTCACATCGGATTTTGATTCCGATTGTTTTATCTGATAGGGCTGGGTGGGGGCTTCCAAACTTCTACACAGAATTTTGAAATTCATTATTCATGCAAATTTATGCAAATTTATTCAAAATGGCTGAAGGTTCATAATGTTTTCATGTTTTATATTTCAGTTGTATACATGCATTGTTGGTATTCTCTTCTTTTGCATGCAGTAACATTATTATTTTATTCACTAAAGTTTTTCACTGAAGTTTTAAGGTTCAGGCTAGTTAATTTCCACAGATCTGCACTTCCGGCGGGGACATTTATTACGCATTGCGTAATTTACTCATTCACTTGTTATTGTTTTTTTGATGAAATTTGTCGGAGATACATGTACTTTTGCGATCATAAACAGCATCAAAAATAAATTAATTTTAATCAGTAAATGTAAAAATATTGAAAGATTTCTAAATTTTGGCTGAAAACACATTTTGTATTGAAATTATACACGAAATCACGTTTTGGAGCAATTTTTGGTCTGATGTGTTCGGAACCACATGCCTGGAACGTCGCGAATTTGGTCTTAAAAGATGCGTGAGATTCGAAAGAAAAAACTCAGGGAACGCTGCGGCGACTGCTTTGCGCGTTGAGGACATATCGCAAGAAACGTCTAGGTGGGGGTGGATTTAGGGTTAAGAGATCTTTAATAGTTATGAAAATGTGTCCAGTGTATCCAGTGTGGACATCATATGAAATGATAAAACAAAATGGATATCTGTTACTCAAATTTGTTGTGGTCTTATTCAAAATACCTTTCTATCTTCGTTGCATTCCCTAGAATATTTTCTCTTGCTTGGAGAAGTTTGAAATAATCATTTATAATATCTCAGTTGTGGAAGATGTGGCAGATACTAAATGCAATGTTATGAGGAATCAGCAAGTCATATTGAAAGACATTCTCTTTATCAAGTTTGAGCTTATAGTTTCACTGATATACATGTATATTGATCAAACAACAGCATATCTCACCACTCATAGGCTATAATCAATATAATGTATCAGACATAGTACATTTGACTTGCCCTATGACAATGTTTTATTTCTATTGATTACAGCAACCTGCATCAATGGTATCAATGAATACCAATGTAACTGTAGTGAAGGCTGGTTTGGTGTGAACTGTGAATCCGATGGTGATCAATGTAATTCTAATCCTTGTCTTAATCAAGCTACTTGTCTAGATGGTATCAGATCTTATACCTGCCAATGTCTTCCGGGATTTACAGGTTTGTAAACAATATTTTCTTGAGAAACATACTTTATTTAATCTACATTTGCCACTCTCCACCCAGGTGTAGTAAATGGGTACCTGGTAGGAAGTGAATGTTTTCAGCACCTTATAGCAGTTGGCTAAGCCAAGGTAATAGTAATTCATGTACTTCATAGACACTTTGAGCATACCCTTTGATGGATATACAGGTACATGTAATGTGTTTAGCAGCATTACCTATATATTTGAAGTAAAGAGGAATTATGATGATACTGCACATGTAGCTGCTCTAATTATGCAAATAAAAAAAAAGATTAATGTAGTGAAGTATTATCTTATTATTGAAATGAAGAGTTGACTTTACGTGTACATGTACACTCAGTGTTACCTACAGTTCAAACATAACATTGTGATAATGGCCCCAAACGACTGTTTTTAGGCTGAATAGAAACAACTTTTCTCTCAGTTTATTAATTTCTCATCAAAACAGCTTCAAAGTAACTGCCTCAGCCCTTTTAGTAGTTATAGCAGTGATATAATGCAAGCTTTATATCTGCTGATGTACAATAAGAATAGTTAATAAACCAAAATTTGAATCATATCATTAGAAATGAAATTTTTTCTTGAAGTTTTTGAAGTTTACTGAATGTTAACCTGTCTGCTGTGAATTGACAGATGAAATGTTTTGTATTATGTCATTTTGAAAATGGGATAATTATGATTATATGGATATATGGAATTGGGTTAGCAGTAAAGATGGTACATGTACATGTAGGTGCATTTTTGAAGTTGTGCAGTTTGTTCTGTTTTTTTAATGAGAAATTTATTGTCGTTGTTTTCCTGACAAAATGAAATAATTTCAAGATAAAATTTGAGACATGAATTGCAGTTTGTTTTTGCACCCTCGCACTCTTGTATTTTCCGTTAAAGGGATATTCAGTTTCCATTTACAGTAGTTCATAATTTGCTGACACCAGACTTGGTGGAAAGCACTGGAAATACTATTATTGAATAATAGGTGTACAAGTCTGGCACACAGCATACCCGCTGTCTAGCCAAGATATACCCCCTGGTCTCTCAGAGTCTTCAGGTGACAGAAATGTATTAAAGATAATGACTTTTCCATATTAGGGGGATGGGTGGAAAATGCAGAGCATTACATAAGGCCTGTTGGTCATAAAACTGAAGTCCACTCTGGATGATTGACAATACCTGTTATTGGGTGAACACATGAATGGTGTCAAGTTGTGTCAAGTTCTCCTTGAGAGCCCACTGCTATGGGTCTTTAAAAAGAAATGATGTTTGAAGTCTTTTTTTTTTTACTCTCTCTTCTTTGCAATAAATACAACAAAGTGACTATTAACTTTTACATAAATTGAAGTTAAGAACCAAAATGAGTAATTAACATGATTGATCTATTTGTTCACCTCATTACCCTATTAATTTGAAATAAAGACTTGCATATATCAAATGTTACACAAATCTACATGTAGTTGCCGTATTCTTCCATTTTCTTCAGGTTCAAACTGTGAACAGGACATCAATGAGTGTTCTAGTACACCATGCAGTGCTGGCGCAACATGTGTCGACCAAGTCAATGGATACGAATGCATATGCCCTCCAGGATTTAATGGCATGACTTGTGGTGTGAACATTGATGAATGTTCTAGCATACCATGTGTGAACGGTGCTACCTGCGAGGATGTAATAGATGGCTATACATGCACCTGTCTACCTGGCTACACAAATACAAACTGTCAAGATGAGATAAATGAGTGTATCCCACAACCATGCAGCACTAATTCAACCTGCAGGGACATTGTCAATGGATTTGTTTGTGATTGTTTTCCTGGTTTTACTGGTCAGCTTTGTGAGGTAGACATCGATGAGTGTTCCAGCGATCCCTGCATCAATAGTGCAACATGCGTGGATGGATTGGACAGTTATGTCTGTCAGTGCCTATCTGGTTATGAAGGCGAGAGTTGCCAGAGGGAGAAGGATGAATGTGAAAGCAATCCTTGTGAAAATGAGGCTACCTGTAGAGATGAGTTTGATGGTTACACCTGTAAATGTGTAGAGGGATACACAGGGACCAACTGTGAGACTGACATTGATGATTGCATAAATAATGCCTGCCAGAATGGAGCTACTTGCATGGACCTGGTTAATGGGTATAGGTGTGAATGTGTGCCAGGATTCCAAGGGAACAGATGTGAACAGAACATTCAGGAATGTCTAAGCTTACCATGTAGGAATGGAGCAACCTGCCAAGATGAAGTTGATGGATATGTCTGTGAATGCATTTTTGGATACACTGGTATCCATTGTGAGACTCAAATCAACGAGTGTAACAGCAATCCATGTGAGAGTGGAGGCATCTGTAATGATCTGATTGGAACCTTCAGCTGTACTTGTGCACCTGGCTTCATGGGGGATAGGTGTGAGACAGAGGTGGTGGAGTGTGCCAGTAGACCATGTATGAACGGAGCTACATGCAATGAAGAAATCGCAAGATACACTTGCACCTGTCCTGTGGGTTATACTGGTGTTCATTGTGAAACTGAAATCAATGAATGTGCTAGCTCTCCGTGCCAAAATGGAGGACAGTGTACAGACTTGATTGGTGGGTATAACTGCTCCTGCCTTATTGGTTTCTCTGGTATCGACTGCGAGGTGAACATTCAAGAGTGTGACAGTGGTCCATGCCAAAATGGAGCTACGTGTGGAGATCAAATCGGCAGATATCGTTGTTTTTGCCTTCCGGGATTCCAAGGAACTGAATGTGAGATAGATATTGATGAATGTAGCAGTGGACCATGTCAAAACCAAGCTACATGTGTGGATTTAGTCAATTCTTACACTTGTAACTGTGTTCCTGGCTATGCAGGTGATCAGTGTGAGATAGAAATTGATGAATGTGAAAGTAATCCTTGTGAAAACGGAGCGACATGTATGGACTTTGTCAATCTCTTTACATGTATATGTCTTCAAGGCTATTCTGGTGTTACATGTGCTACAGACATCAACGAATGTAACAGTGACCCATGCCAGAACGGTGCTTCATGCACAGACCTTATTGCAGAGTATGCATGTGAATGTCTGCCCGGTTTTCAGGGTACCAACTGTGCTAGTGATATTGCAGAATGTGCCAGTAATCCTTGTCGAAACGGTGCAACTTGTGAAGAAGGAATCAACGGTTATTCATGTTCTTGCATTGAAGGATTTAATGGAACATATTGTGAGATGAATATTGATGAGTGCTCAAGTAACCCCTGCTCCAATGGTGCTACCTGCAGTGATCTTGTCAACTCTTATCGTTGTCTCTGTCCTCCTGGGTTTCAAGGTTCTGAGTGTAGCAGTGATATCAACGAGTGCTCCAGTGATCCTTGTCAAAATGGAGCTACTTGTCTTGAACAGATAGCAAGCTACATCTGTGTATGTGCATCTGGGTACACAGGTGTCCACTGTGATTCAGAGATCAATGAATGTGCTTCAAGTCCATGTGCTAATGGAGCACAATGTTCAGATCTTATTAGTGGCTTTGAATGTGAATGCTTACCCGGTTTTCAGGGAGAGCGTTGTGAAATCAACATTAATGACTGTGCTAGAGCCCCCTGCCAAAATGGAGCTGAGTGCCGGGACATGATCAATCAATATCTATGCGTCTGTGTAGATGGGTTTATGGGGACTAATTGTGAACTAGATATAGATGAATGTGAAAGTAATCCTTGCGTAAATGGTGTTTGTCTGGATAGGATTGGGCAGTTCTCCTGTAACTGCACATTAGGCTATCAAGGTCTGAGATGTGAAACAGAAATAGATGAATGTACCTCTAGCCCTTGCATCAGAGGTACTTGTATGGATAGAGTGGGACGCTATGAATGTCAGTGTGAAGCAGGATACACAGGAATAAATTGTGGTTTGGAGATAAATGAATGTTCCAGCAGCCCCTGTTTGAATGATGCAACGTGTCAAGACTTGGTAAACACTTACAACTGTCTATGTGCACCAGGATTCTTTGGGACTACCTGTGCCAATGAGATCAATGAGTGTGGGAGTTCACCATGTCAGAATGGAGCTACCTGCACAGATATGATAGCTGGTTACTTATGTAACTGCCCAAGGGGTTATGAAGGTGCAGACTGTGAGCTTGACAGTGATGAGTGTTTATCAAGCCCCTGTCTGAATGGTGCTACTTGCCAGGACTACCTGAATGGCTACCAGTGTCTATGTGCAGCAGGGTTCCAAGGTATCATCTGTGAAGACAACATTGATGAGTGCTTCAACCAACCTTGTAGAAATGGTGCTACATGTGAGGATCAGGTGAATGGGTTTCGATGTGTTTGTCCTGAGGGATACACTGGAGCAGTCTGTGAGTTTGATCTTGATGAATGTGCCAGCGATCCGTGCCTTAATGGAGCAGCCTGTATGGACGTCCTTGCAGGATACACCTGTCAGTGTGCTTCAGGATTCACTGGAATACTCTGTGCTGTAAACATAGATGAATGTAATTCTAACCCTTGTCAGAATGGAGCAAACTGTGTTGATGGCATATCAGGGTATACATGTACCTGTTTACCTGGTTACACGGGATCGTTCTGTGAGACGGAGATCAATGAATGTGATAGTGATCCGTGTTTAAATGGTGCGCTCTGTCAGGAGGGTCTTGCTGGCTATGCTTGTCTGTGTACTGAAGGTTTCCTAGGGGATCACTGTGAAATTAATGTAGATGAATGCATGTCTAATCCATGTCTGAACAATGCATCCTGCTTAGATGCTGCTAATGGATACATCTGCTCATGTCTTCCTGGTTATCAAGGTGCACGATGTGAACTTGACATCGATGAGTGCCAGAGTGATCCTTGTGAAAATGGGGCCACTTGTGAAGATTTCATCAACGGATACCAGTGCCGCTGTGCTGATGGCTTTGATGGAATCCACTGTAGGATTAACATTGATGAGTGCAGCAGCAATCCATGTGAGAATGGAGCCCTTTGTGTAGATGGAATCAACATGTTTACATGTAGCTGCAGCCCAGGTTTCACAGGAATCACTTGTGATTCAGAGGCAGATGAATGTGAGAGTTCACCATGTGTGAATGGAGCTAGCTGTGTAGATCAATTCAATGGATATCATTGTCTATGTGTTGAAGGGTATGAAGGAGCAGAATGCCAGACTGATATACAAGAATGTGGAAGCAATCCATGTCAAAATGGAGCTACATGTCGTGATCTGATCAACCGCTATGAATGTGAATGTTCTACAGGATATGAAGGTGACAGAGTTCTAGAGATTATTTTTGTCTTCCTCAGACCCTGCATAGCCACTAACAATTTGTGACATCATCCATTCTTAATATTCTTCCAACTGTTATGCATGTTATGCATGCATTATGTTTTCTCTGTTTGCATGCTTTCCCAACTCTTTTGTCCTTAACATGTGCCAATGTAATTTCCTAATCAATATACAAATGCATATTTACATGTATCATGTTTTCTATCAGCAACCCAATAGTATTACTCACAACTTCCTTAGGTCGTAGAATACAATGCTTTATTCCTCATTACTTTTATTACTGCTTTAGACTTATTTTGTTTTATAGCTCACCAATTTACTTTCTTGTCCATCAGCAACATTAATCTTCATGTATCTTTAAGGACAGACTAACTACATGTATACAGTATGATTCCATTTGATTTTCTGGAGGGCATTGCTGTTCGAGTAAGTTTTCTAGGACTTTGAATAACCAATTTTAGATTTTATTTTATTTTATTTCATTTCCAGGAAAACAATATAACAATAACAGAGAATACAAATACAAATTACAATAAACAGAAGGAGAGGAGAAAAAAAATCTTTTCTTCCAGTCCTGTGTGGCTTTTCATATTGGGCATGGCACACAAACAAAATTTGAAAAGATACCCAGTGATTTACAAAACATAAGCAGTATGGCAGAGTGAAGTATGTCTAAAGTTATGCAAGTTGGATTGCAATATCTGAGAACCAATTTGGACATGATCAGGAAGATGTGTCATTTCAACTCTCAAAACAAAACATTTTTTCTAACATTTTTTTTCTCACCTTGGGATCCTGAGTGCAGTTTGGTATTACATTGCACTTGTGTGATTTGAGTTTGATATGCACTTAACTTACACACATGTATTTGTTGTTTGACTCACCATATAAGTTTGACATGTCATCATAATTTGATATTATTCACATGATAATAATACTGCAGCTAACATTGTGCTGTAATATAACCCAACTTCTTTGTTTGGTGATGGTTTTCCTTTGCAGTCTCCATTACATCCCATCCTTTAATGCTATCATGCATGTTACGTTTAATACATTTGGAATAATATCAAACCATTTGCAGTAATCAGTATACTTGAAGGATTTTTAATAAAAAAAGAAAACATTAATTGGAACTAAATACCTGACATTCTAATAAACTGAATCCCCACATGTGTCTAATGATTTGATTTATGCACATCATGGAAATAATAGTAAGCCTTCAAGCAAACACAGACTACTGCAGACTCCTCATTTTACCTTGCATGTTTTTGACATAGAGCATGAATTTGTGTAGAAGTAATCCAACTTTAATAGCCTGCAAATGGTCATTATTACCTTCGATATGGATAACTTGTTTGATGTAGTAGTAGCTCTTCCCTTGTATATCTATTTATTCTAATCCTTGAAGATCATGCACATTTTGCTAAGCTACCTATGTTAATCAACATGTAGTGTTACTCAACCATGTGCCTACTTCATTGCATGTATGGAGGAGTTTTTTTTTTTTTTTTTTAATTATGTGTTTATTAAGAAATCAACTCATAACATATACAAACTTTCCAAGGTAATACAAATGTTGTGTTAATGTATGGAGGAGTTGTTGTTCATACCACTGTTTGGAGAACTTCCTTATTTACTAATTAGCTGTTACTCAAGTAATATGTGCTTGTCTATACATAAATATTCTTTGCTTCTTTACTTTTCCTTGATATCTATATGACAAAGTTGGGTATTTGTTTTTCCTTGCAGGAGTCCACTGTGAGAGTGAAATAGATGAGTGTTCTAGCGGCCCCTGTCTGAATGGAGGATCATGCCTAGATGATATTGGTGGTTATGTTTGTCAGTGTTCTGCTGGATATACTGGTACACATTGTCAATCAGAGATCACGGAATGTTCTAGTGACCCCTGCCAGAATGGTGGAAACTGTACTGATCTAGTCAATGGCTATGTGTGCTCCTGTCTGCTAGGCTTCCAAGGTAGGTAGAAAATAGGATTAAAAGTATGAGAATGGAAAAAGGATGTTTAAAACATGATGATTACAAAATTGAAGAATAGCTCTAAATACAGACATACATGTACTGAAGGTTCTGGTCTTGCATCCATCAGAATAAAATACAAGAATGTTTGAATTAGGCTGTCTTTTCATTCTTGCTTGTTACTCTGATAATTGCAAGATGCAATCTTCATTATGTCTGTATTTAAAGCTGTTCTTCAAAGTTTAATCAATTCAAATGGTTCAACCATCAGCAACGTTGCCGAAGGCTGAGAATGTCTCTTTACTGTCGCTAATTAATTTGTAGTAATGTATACCTTTTACATGTATGTTCTGGTCATTTTGATTTCAATGGCTCTGATTGATGCCCTGGGGGGCGTTTCATGAAAGGACTTGTCAGATATTTTATCCGACAAATTTGCTCTCAGCCAATCAGATGCAAGGATTTCAGTAGCTTATAACAGTTGTCGGATAAAATATCCGACAACTTCCTTTCATGAAACGCTCCCCTGTACTTAATTTGTAAGCACATAATATTAATTTGTTCTGTACCCTCAGGTGTACACTGTGAGGTCAACATAGATGAATGTACTTCAGATCCTTGTCTGAATGATGCTACATGTATGGATGGTATCAATTCATACACATGTGAGTGTGTATTAGGTTATGAAGGTACACACTGCCAGAGTGAGATAGATGAATGTAGGAGTACACCCTGTCTTAATGAAGGTTCTTGTACTGACCTCATCGGTGGTTATAACTGCTCATGTATGGCTGGCTTCCAAGGAGTTAACTGTGAGGTGAACATTGATGAGTGTGCCAGCATGCCTTGTCTCAGTGGAGGTAAGAAGTCTTCAATGCTAGTGTAATAATATCCAAAGTCCTTTGGAAGCGCATAGAGACGTTATATCATAATGTGATATGCGTTATTCAAGAACGGAATATAATTATTATTATGATGATTATTATTATTATTATTATTATTCTCAATATTTTAATTGAGATAATTATCACATAGTACAAGATTCTTGTTTTCTAGTTCTTGTAATGGTTTTTGATAGTATTTCTTTTAAAACCTTCCTGGAAAATTGAGAAAATCAGGAGAATGTATCATAGGGAGGGTAGGGGTCATTAGGAGAGGCAGTTCATTCTTCAAGTTACAAGCATTCATATTCATTACCTCTTGTCTGAGATGATTTATTCTTATGTAATTTTTACCGACTGCTTGTGACAGGTATGATTTATTTAATAATTTTCTGATTCAGACTGAAGTATATGTAGTTCGCTATAAAGATTATCATATATCCAACTCCATATTTGTTTGCTTCCCTCATTGGCAGGTGAATGCATTGACTTGGTGAATTCTTACCAGTGTAATTGTACGGGAGGTTTCTATGGTACACACTGTGAGTTAGATGGTGATCAATGTGAAGGGTCTCCATGCTTGAATGGTGGGACCTGTCTAGACCTGGTCCTGGACTACCAATGTACCTGTCTAGATGGATTATCAGGGACTAACTGTGAAATAGATCTCATTGATGAGTGCCAGAGCTTACCTTGTCAAAATGGAGGTAAGTAGTATGCTTCAGGGTGTTATTAGTATTAGATATGGGTATCTCTTCTTATAAGAATGAATGAATTCACTGTACTGTATAAAGCAGTAAACTCATTACATGGTATTGGTGTATAATGCTGTTCTGACAATGTACAATTAGGATCCCACTGTACATTATATATTTGCACAGTACATTTTTTTTTAAATGTTACTTTCAAAGAATATGATATGAGAAAAAAATATATGTATACCAGGAGGCAAAAATGTACCAGGAGGTAAAAAAGAATTTTAATTTTCTTTCTTATAGATAGATGTTCTTATATGTGGATAGGCTCAGTTACATGTACATGTAAAACATTTATTTTAACATCCAAAGAATAAAGCTATTTATTTTAACACCCAAAGAATAAAGCTATTTATTTGATTCGTGATCTTTCTAGTTTGCTTTAAAAAACTATGCTTCTAATGCTATTACAGGTGCCTGTGTGAACTTGATAGGAGAGTATGAGTGTAATTGTATAGGATCATGGTTTGGAGATCATTGTGAGTTAGATGGAGATCAATGCGAATCATCACCATGTCAGAACGGAGCATCATGTTTAGATGGTATTCTTACATTCCTCTGCAGATGTGTCGATGGATATGAAGGTATTGCAATTATGTTGGTTGTAAGTCTTCAGTGTATCAAGATCATTTAGGTCTTGGTACATGTTACATTCTATGAAATGTTTGAGTATTAAAATGTATGTTATAATGATAATAAGTTCTCATTGTCAGTTGCAATGTTACCTGTCAGAATTGAATAGATATAGTTTTATGAAATGTGCATTTTATTAATATCCTTGATAATCACAAACCAGTGGTAATTCAAAGTATTTTATTAATATCCTTGATAATCACAAACCAGTGGTGATTCAAAGTATTTTATTAATATCCTTGATAATCACAAACCAGTGGTGATTCAAAGTATTTTATTAATATCCTTGATAATCACAAACCAGTGGTGATTCAAAGTATTTTATTAATATCCTTGATAATCACAAACCAGTGGTGATTCAAAGTATTTTATTAATATCCTTGATAATCACAAACCAGTAGTGATTCAAAGTATTTTATTAATATCCTTAATAATCACAAACCAGTGGTGATTTAAAGTATTTTATCAATATCCTTGATAATCACAAACCAGTGGTGATTCAAAGTATTTTATAAATATCCTTGATAATCACAAACCAGTGGTGATTCAAAGTATTTTATAAATATCCTTGATAATAAGAGAAAGATTCATCAGTTGTCACACGAAGAGAGCAAACGAGAGTTGCGACGTTTCGACCGCTATCTGCTAGTCTTCGTCAGGCAATGAGGACATAAGCCGCTGCAAGCGCCTCTTATAGCGTAAGCTGCGCTCCGAGGGTGCCGGAACCGCCGCGCTGCTATTGGTCAGTGAAACTGACCAATCAGAAGCCGCGGGCGGAGCGACCCGTGGGCGGGATGCGGACGTCGGGGAGTTACGGTCAGTGACGGACGGTGCTGCTGGCGGGCGAAATGCGGACGTCGGGGAGTCGCCAGCGATAGCTATGGTAACTGCCGTGTGTTTGGGTGCGGACGTGGAGGAGTTAGCGTTAGGAGCTGCGCTGAACGGTGGTGTGGCCGTAAGGCGGTCAACGGTAGGGGGCGCATGTCGACGGATGGTGGGTAGCCACTCCTCCGGGATGTCGATGCCGTTATCCCTATTGATATTATTCGGATGCAAGCGGATTTGGATAGCTTCCTTGATACGTCGGGTGTACCAGTGCTTATCCCGCGCTATGCAGCTCACCTCATCCCAATTGGGAGGGTGGTCTGCGTTCCAAGCGTGCTCAGCGACTGCCGAACTATCTATGCGGCGGTGCTTGACATCTCTGCGGTGCTCTAGCATTCTTTCGCTGACAGGTCTACCCGTTTCGCCGATGTAGACTTTGTCGCAAGTCCCGCATGGGATCTTATAGACAACGCCGTCGAGTCTATCGGGTAGCGTGGGGTCCTTCGGGTGGACCAACTGGTTGCGAAGAGTAGTGTCGGACTTGAAAATGGCGCGGATGCTGTGCTTCTCTAGGTGTCGGCGGAGCTGGCGAGAAATAGAATCGACAAACGGAAGAACAACGGTAGACTTATAATTCATAACTTCCTTATCGGTGGCGTTCTTCTTCCTGGTGACGCGGTTGAAGAAGGAACGCGGGTATCCATTCGAAACAAGAGCGGAAGCGATGTGCTGTTTCTCGGCGGCTGTGCAACGGGGCTTGGAAACAATGCGCGATGCTCTGTCATAAAGACACTTGACTACCCCGCGCTTGACGGATTGGGGATGATGCGAGTCATAAGCCAAATATTGATCGGTGTGTGTGGGCTTCCTATACACTGTGGTAGTGAGGCGGCCATCACTATCCCGGTGTACAAGTGTGTCAAGGAAGGCAATGCTTCCATTGTCCTCCGTCTCCATCGTGAAACGGATAGACGGTTGCTGCGCGTTCACGTAACTTAAAAGGCCATCGGTGGCGGATCTACTAGTCACAATAAAAGTATCATCGACATAGCGCTTCCAAATTCTAGGACTGACTTCGGGCGGGCAAGTCCTAAGCGCATCCTCCTCAAAGGATTCCATGTACAAGTTAGCAATAACGGCGGAAACGGGACTCCCCATGGCCGCTCCTTCTTGTTGTTCATAGAAGTCACCGTTGTACATGAAGTACGTGGATTCTAGTACGAACTTAAGAAGATCCGTGACCTGGGCAGGAGAGAGCTTAGTCCGATCGGGCAAAGTATCGTCGGCCTTCAGTCGCTGGAGAGCGACGCCGCATGCGGCTTCTACGGGCACATTAGTGAACAGGGATACTACATCGAAAGAGACCATGACCTCGTGATCATGTATAGTCTCGCTGCGCAAGAAATCAACAAACGAGGCAGAGTTCCGGCACCCTCGGAGCGCAGCTTACGCTATAAGAGGCGCTTGCAGCGGCTTATGTCCTCATTGCCTGACGAAGACTAGCAGATAGCGGTCGAAACGTTGCAACTCTCGTTTGCTCTCTTCGTGTGACAACTGATTAATCTTACTCTTATTGTACTACCACGATGATCAACATCTTCCGCACTATCCTTGATAATCACAAACCAGTGGTGATTCAAAGTATTTTATTAATATCCTTGATAATCACAAACCAGCGGTGATTCAAAGTATTTTATTAATATCCTTGATAATCACAAACCAGCGGTGATTCAAAGTATTTTATTAATATCCTTGATAATCACAAACCAGCGGTGATTCAAAGTATTTTATTAACATCCTTGATAATCACAAACCAGTGGTGATTCAAAGTATTTTATTAATATCCTTGATAATCACAAACCAGTGGTGATTCAAAGTATTTTTTCTTGTATATGAAATCAATACCAGTAGTGAAATGGCCAATTTGTTTATAACCTCAAAGCATTAGCAGTACTCAGTTATATGAACTCCATGAACCTTTTTATAGCAAACATGTAAAAACTGTTCGGCTGTATTTCTATTGTCTTTATATTGTTAAAGTTAAACTAGGAGAGATTCTACTAATTAAAAGTGAAAACTTGAAATCATGAGCTAATATGATAAGAAGAATAAAAGCTGTAGCTTGTATGTAACTACCTTTCTTTCACTAGAGGATTTTCAATGATGTCAAGAAACCCTTATTAAATGGCAATAACATGACTTCAGTATATCTTATCAAACAGATTTAATTCCCCATTTAGGATCCTTTGTTGCGTTCAAATAGCTACTTTTTTCACTCTACTTGCTTAATACTTTGCTTGCCCGCCAACATGACCTCTGGGAAGTTGAAGATGTGCAGTGGGAACTCTATATTTTGATCAATGTGCAGAAAAATAAGTAACAATTCTGTAAATGTTTTATGTTTCATCCCAGGTATATTTTGTGAGACTGAAATTGATGAATGCGCCAGCCTACCATGCCAGAATGGTGCAACATGTAATGATGTCATCAGTGGATATACATGTGACTGTGTGCCAGGTTACATTGGAGTAACATGTGATGTAGACGTTGATGAATGTGCCAATATGCCATGTCGTAATGGTGCAACGTGTAATGATCTCATCAATGAATACACATGTGACTGTCTTGGAGGTTACAGTGGGTTAAACTGTCAAGTGAATATTGACGATTGTGAAGACAATGATTGTATGAATGGTGCCATGTGTATGGATGGTATTCAGTCATACATGTGTCTATGTCAGCCAGGATTCAGCGGAGACCTCTGTCAAACAGACTTGGATGAATGCCAAAGTGATCCATGTATGAACAGCGCCCCCTGTGTTGACCTTGTCAATGAGTTCCTCTGTAACTGTCCTGCAGGATACAATGGTAGTCTATGTGAGATTGATATAGATGAATGTGCATCAGATCCTTGTCTGAATGGAGCTACTTGCACCGATGCAGTCAATGGGTTCTTCTGTGATTGTGCCTCAGGGTTTCAAGGCATCACATGCAGCATTGAAATCAATGAATGTAGCAGTAACCCCTGTTTGTTCAATGGAGTCTGTGTGGATTTAGTAGATGGTTATAACTGTACTTGTTCACCTGGGTACTATGGAGTACGTTGTGAATCTGAGATACGGGAATGTGCTAGTAATCCGTGTCAGAACTTGGCTCCATGTATTGATCTGATTGATGCTTACTACTGTAACTGTACAGCAGGCTATGAAGGGATAGACTGTGAACAGGAAATAGATGAATGTGCTGAAATCCCTTGTCAAAATGAAGGTAATTAAAGAAAAGGTTGAGTTCTGAGAAAGGTGAAAATCATTTATGAGCTTTCTCATTCTTTTTATGTCAGGTTGAAAGAATATCATAGTAGAAATGTCCCCTGAAAAGGAAATACTCTTCAAATGACCTCGTATTCAAAATATGACAAGAAATGGCTGAAATATTTGGGACAAACATTCATGCCACATGTGTTTGCAGTCCCATATACCCATTTCTGTGTGCAGTGCATCTGCTTTTCAGCCAGATTTGGTCGATTTCTTATCATTTTAATGATTCAAAGGCCTCACAGTATACACTCATTCTTATGTGGATGTGATCAACCTTTGCTAATTGCTTTGAGACAGTTTCTTTCACAATGAAATCGCATGACCAGAACTCAACTTTATCTGTTCAGTGTGTGTTTTCCTCCTCTACCATATGTTTAAGTAACCGAGGTCTCAGCTTGATTAAGTTGCTTCAAATTTTTAATTCAGCTGGATGATAAAGTACAAACTGGTAGCATGGAAATAATAGATGTTGATTCATGTACATTGACTACTCTTTCTTGAAAATTTACAGTAAGTAGCATGAAGTAAAGAAAAACTGGTATTGGTGCATTGTTTTTACACAAATATTGTTAATGGTACATTAAGGCCACCACACACCTTATGATCGTTCTGCGATCCGATTTGTGAAATAAATCGCTATGGCATTAAATATTGGCATTTTAACAAATGAAATCTACCCTATTCAGGTTCTGAAAAGTAATATGAATACTAAACATAGGGTTTTGGTGAGCTGTCAGCTTTCTACAGGGAATAAGGGCAAAATTAGATTCAAATTGTAGGCAGTCGTACGATTTTTGTGACGTCACTATGACTCGGAGCCGATTTGGCCATTCCACCGGCTAGAAAAGTCGGCAAGGGCCGTATTATCGATTTTACTATCTGTATGACTATTCAGATCCTCAGTGAAAAATATTTTTCGTTTTTAAATGATTTGTCAAATGATGTTACCTTTTCTTCTGAAATCGGATCGCAGACCGATCATAAGGTGTGCGGTGGCCTTTAGATAGACTCTCTTTGTATTCCATACCTGAGCTTTTTACAAACAAGAATCAATTCAGTATTCAGTCAATATAGAGCTTTTATTTTCATTTTTAAATCACTTTTGTATCACTATTCTAACAAATATATTTAAAAGAAATAACCTTTCCTTTAAATTTAAGCAAAAAAAAAAAAGGAATAAGAAGAAGCTTAATTATTGTGATCATATTAATTCTGCTTTGCATAAGGATCTGTATCAGACCTCTCTAAGAAACCTGTAGCATTTGACTTTGATGCATCTGGTAAAACACTCTGCCCCCCCCCCCCCCCCCCCCCAATCCAGGATATAACTAGGTGATTCAGGCCTGCTGAAGAAGTAGTACCTTAAACAAGTGTTATTCAGCTATTAAAATGCTGAATAAAGGAAAGAAGATTGTTGATGGACCAGGGCCCTCTTGCATAAAAAGTTGCAATTAAACGCAACTCAAAAATTAAACGCTACTTGATTTTCAACCAATCAGGATTGCGTATTTGGGACTTGCGTTAAATTTTTTGAGTTGCGTTTAATCGCAACTTTTTATGCAAGAGGGCCCAGATGCATTCTTTTGTCAAAATGCAGCTTGAAAGATGTACATGTACCACATGTTTCATTTTTCAGTTCATGCAATTTAAATTCATAATTTCCCTTGTGCCTTGTAATGCATGAAATCCATTATTCAATTATGATTAATCGAAAATGATTAATTATTTTTTGTTGGTGATATTCCTTTGTTTTCAGCTACTTGCATTGACCTATTGAATGGTTTCCAGTGTGAATGCAGTGAGCGTTTTGGTGGTGATACCTGTGAAGTATTCATTGATGCATGTTCCTCCAACCCTTGCAAGAATAATGCTTTCTGTTCAAACACTGGAGATGGTCAGTTTTCTTGTACCTGTTCTCCTGGTTTTACTGGAAACCTATGTGAAGAAGAGATCATTGAATGTTCTAGCAACCCCTGTCAGAATGGTGCAACATGTGTGGACATAGTCAATGGATACACTTGCAATTGTGTGGCTGGATTTACAGGTAGGTACCTACTGTGTAAACCAGATTTAAAAGCAACGTTGCATTTATTAATAATATATTTACTGAAAATGTAAGGAATCTGTAATTTCTGACATTCTTTGTCATTACACTTCTTCTTTGGTGTCAACATCAAAGTAATCTGGTGTCAGTGTTCTTACTTGATTTCATTTCCTCATGATTTTCATCCTTTCATTGATTTGTCTTTATTTCTCTTCTAGCCACATTAATGGATCCCTGATAGAATTATAAATTTACAGATAAATTTACCAAAGATTTTCATCTCTAAAAAGTTTTCAACTATGAACTTGTAATATGTTTGGATATTTAATAGTTTAAGGATTATCCTCACTTGTACAAGGAAATAGACTTTGTGAGTAAATTAGTTCATATTAGTCATTAGCAAGATTGGTCAAATGAAACTTCTTTTTTCTTGTACACATACATGTAGGTGTTAACTGTGGGAGCAACATTGATGAATGTAGCTCCAATCCTTGTCTCTTTGATGGAACCTGCCTTGATACCATCAATGGTTACACCTGTAATTGTCCGAGTGATAGAGCTGGTCTACGTTGTGAGTTTGAGTCCACCTGTATCAACAATCCGTGTCTGAATGGGGCACAGTGCAGTGATCCTCCAGGGGGTATAGGTGATCCTATCTGTGATTGTATCCTGGGATTTGAAGGCAGTTTGTGTGAGGTTAATGTGGATGAGTGTGCTTCAAATCCATGCGGTCAGTTTGGTGAGTACAACAAGATTTCTAGAGGGAACTTGTGTGATATTTAGAGGAATTTGCTTTTATTTTGCTCTGGATTTTATTTTGTCAATGATATATATATATATATATGGTTTGGGTTGCAAATTGGGTTTTCATTTTATGAAAAAAGTTATTCCAAAGTCCTGGTAAAAAGAATTATTTGGATGTAGGATATAGGATGTAAGTAGCATATAGGTTCCTTTTCATTATTGTGACTATCGGAGATACAGAGTTATTTGTAGGGTAATCCTTGTCATTATTTATATTGTTTGTTTACAGGTAACTGTATTGATGGGATCGATAGTTTCAGCTGTGTATGTAACTTTGGTTACACTGGATCTACATGTAATGAGGTAGGAGTTAGAATTCAGTAATCTTTTTTCATTGGTCAATTTCATGTTTAATATTGTAGCTACTGCATGTATAGGCTATAATTCAATTCCATTCATATAGAAAGGGAAAAGGAATGTTAACATACTGTAATGTTACCAAACAGGATGGTGTTAGACATAGCTATTCATTTCTTCCTTGACAGTTTATGAAGAGAAATACAAATATAATAAAGTTTTATCTTAAGGTCATTTTCAATTTATCTTTAATTTGAAAGTCGTCCAACTGTGTGGAACACAATCTGTGAATTGTAAAGTTGTATTAATCATACTAGCAATTTCCCTAAATGGCCTTGTTATTGTGAAAATGGTTCCAGCTTTATACCAAGGTGGTCCATTTTCTTAGGTTTCAAGGAATATATCAAAATAATGAAGAGTTATAATAATGATGATTGATTTGATTGTGTATGTTGGTACCTGTAGGTCATGAAAATTTGAGTTCTGCTGTTGTGTTTAAAATCTGCAGTTGTGTTTGATTTATTTCAAGAAAGACTTTGGAATCACATACAAAGGATATTATTACTTCATTCTCATATTTGCGACATCAAAATTAAGCCATCTTAAAGTTTTTAATTGACACTTTTTTCTAATTTTCTTCTTTAAAGCTTCTTCAAGTATGTGCATCAGACCCTTGTAAGAACAACGCATACTGCTGTCAGAGAGGTAAGATTGGATGTCCACCCAACATTGCTGCAGGAGACTTTCAATGCTACTGTGCTAATGGATTCACAGGAAACTTCTGCCAAACAGAAGTAGATCTTTGCTCGGGTTCACCATGTGATAATGATGGACGTTGTATCAACATGGCATCTGGGTTTGAGTGTGAATGTCGTGTCGGTTACACCGGAGACCTCTGTGAGACGAACCTACCCTGTACACCTGATCCATGTGTGTTTGGTAGCTGCCAATCATTAGGAAGTGATTATCAGTGTCTATGTGATGAAGGGTTTACAGGAAGGGATTGTGATGAAGAGATTCAACCATGTGATAGCTCACCATGTCTACAAGGTGGTGTATGTTTACCACAGGGTGCTAGCTTCATATGCCAATGCCCAGAATTCTACACAGGTCAGTTTTGTGAGACTCTTATCACCCCCTGCGATAGCAACCCATGTATCAATGGACTTTGTAATAATCTGAACAACACAGCGTACACATGTAGCTGTTACGAAGGATTCACAGGGCCTCACTGTGAGCGACGTATATTGCCTTGTGACATCGAGCCATGTGTGAATGGTGTTTGTGTCAACCTTGTCAACGCCTATAGATGTGATTGTGAGGAAGGCTTCCGAGGCATGAATTGCTCTGAGAAGATACTACCTTGTGACAATAGTCCCTGCACCTTTGGAGACTGTATGAATATCAATGATACACACTTCAGCTGCATGTGTGATGATGGTTACACAGGGTTCAGCTGTGAATCAACTATCCCTCCATTTCCTTGTGATAGCAGCCCATGTATGAATGGAGCCACATGTCAGAACAATGTTTTTGAGTCCTTCACCTGCAATTGTTCTGAAGGTTTTGAAGGTGACCTGTGTGAAGATGCCATTCTGTTGCCTTGTGAAAGTAACCCCTGCATGAACGGAGCAACATGTGTGGACACTGATTATCTTTCTTATAACTGTGAATGTCCATTTGGTTATAATGGTATTAACTGTGATAATAGAATACCTTTTCCTTGTGAGAGCTTCCCATGTGCTAATGGTGCTACATGCTACAATGATGGCTTCACATCCTATCGTTGTGTGTGTAATTTAGGCTTTACAGGGTCTGATTGTGAGACTAGGATTCCATTTGCATGTGAGAGCAATCCCTGTTTGAATGGAGCAACATGTAGCAATGACTCCTTTATATCATATACATGTCAATGTCCTGTAGGTCTAGAAGGGACACGATGTGAAACAAGGATTCCGTTCCCCTGTGAAAGCAACCCTTGTCAGAATGGGGCTGACTGCATCGATAACGGTTATGACTCTTTCACATGTGACTGTGCCGAAGGATTTAGTGGAAACATTTGTGAGAATGCTATCCCTCGTCCATGCTCAAGCAACCCCTGTCAGAATGGAGCTACCTGTACAGACAGTGGATTCATCTCCTATAGCTGTGACTGTCCACCTGGCTTTGAAGGTCAGCGCTGCCAAGTAGAGATACCTAGGCCCTGTGAGAGTAGCCCTTGTAGAAACGGTGCAACTTGTATTGATGATGACTTCACCTCCTTCACTTGTCAGTGTACAGCAGAGTACACAGGTCTTCTTTGTACAACACCTTTACCCTGTCTCAGTGACCCTTGTCAAAATGGTGCAACTTGTATCAACCAAGGATTTCAGTCCTTTTCTTGTCAATGCCCTCAGGATTTTGTAGGAGATCTTTGTGAAAGTCCAGCACCTTGCCTCAGTAATCCATGCAGGAATGGTGCAACTTGTTTGAATACAGGAGTTGATAGCTTTACTTGCCAATGTCTGTCAGGTTATTCTGGTTTATTCTGTGAGACTCCTGCTCCATGCCTCAGCAATCCATGTCAGAACACGGCTACCTGTCTCAACAATGACTTTGTATCCTTCACATGTCAGTGCCCATCGGACTTCACTGGAATCACTTGTGAGACACCAGCACCTTGTCTCAGTAACCCTTGCCAGAATTCTGCAACATGTACCAATATTGACTTTGACTCTTTTACCTGTAACTGCCCTCCAAGATTTGAAGGAGGTCGATGTGAGATAGAGATTGCCCAGCCGTGTGCCAGTAGTCCCTGTTTGAATGGAGCTTCATGCGTCAATAATGGCTTTCAGTCTTTTACCTGCAATTGCCCTGTAGGCTTTGATGGTAATACATGTGGGAATGTTATTCCTTTACCATGTGATAGCAACCCCTGTTTGAACTCTGCAACCTGCCAAAACATGGATTTGGACTCCTTCATTTGCTTATGTCCTCCTGGTTTCAATGGTACAAGATGTCAAGAAGAATTGCCTCCACCCTGTAGCAGCAATCCTTGTCTTAATGGAGCTACATGCCAAGATGATAGATCCCAAGCATTCTCATGTAATTGTCCATCTGGTTTCTATGGTGTTAGATGTGAGTTGGAGTTGAATGACCCTTGTGACAGTAATCCTTGTCTGAATGATGGAAGCTGTAGTAGTGATGGGAATAGTGTTGTATGTGTATGCACACCAGGACAAACAGGCGCTCTATGTGAAGATGAAGTGACATCATGTGATCCTAACCCATGTCTTAACGATGGAATATGCTTCAGTGACAGCTTTGGTAAGACTCAATTTCCTTGGTTTCTTAAATGATGGCTTTCATTTGTAAGATTGTAAAAGTTTGATAAACAGTTCATATATGTAAGAGACAACAAAATTATTCTTATCTTGAAGAAGCTACTTTTATTTCACACAAATGTCTTTCAAAGTTTTAGTTTTCTTTGTTAAACATTGTTAAGTGTACATGTATGTGTACATATACATGGTTGGTATAATGCAAATGCAATTTATGCTATTTTTTAATGTGCCGAAAGCATTATATTATTTTTGAAGTACATGTATTTAGAACTATGCACATGCATCTGAACATGTTTTATAGCGTATGAGTTGTAATAAAATGCTACTTTTCTAGCAGTTCAAATTCAGGGTATTGCTTTCTGCCATATATGCTGTTCAAAGATAGATTTTTAGATGTTTGAGGTCTGTATTAGTTAAGAATTATCTCAAATGTTTCAAATAGGCCCAGAAATATTTATCAGTAATGATAATGCACATGTTTATATATATTTCTAATCATTCAAGTAATACATATATTGTTAGTATTGACATACAGTATATCCACATATAATTGATTGCATGATTTTTCATGTACATGTAGGTCTGTTTTGCTTGTGTGGTGATGGCATCAGTGGGCTGTGGTGTGAGTTTGCTCCAAGTGTATGCTATCCCATCAACCCATGCCAGAATGATGCAATCTGTTGGCCAAATGGTGATCAGGTGAGTTAAATTGTTGTATTGACGTTGGTCGTAAAGAAGGAAATGAAACAAAAAAAATTCATATGATTTAATTCCAAATGAGGGCCTGTTCAAAACTTGTGATTTATTGGTTGCTTTGAGCCATGGAGTCATAAATATGATAAGACACTCACTGTGTATATACACATTTTTGTACAATGACTATTACAGTGATCAGTTTCCTCATCTAAAATTGCTGCATAAATCTGTCTTTTTATTTAAAGAACATTCAAAAAATTGAAATGACAAGATGCAATACAGTGAAAACTGTATATAAAGACCGCTCAAGGAAGACAAGAAAAGTGGTCTTAATGAGCAGGTGGTCTTTATGTACAGGTTCCTTTCATAAACATTTCAAAAGGAAACACTGTTCAAGGAAAAAAAAAAAAAAAAAATTCTGGTCTTCTTTAGACAGGTAGTCACTAGAGCTGTATATTAAGTAAAAGGTGTTTTACGGAGCAAGATAAACAAGGAATTAAATCTAAGCAATGTATCCCTTAACAAATTATGTTTCAGGAATGCATGTATTACCCTTGTTCTTTGAATGAATTTCATATGAAGGGTACTACTTGCATACTACATGTAGTGAGATACATTAAGATTAAATAGATTTTGATATTTCTGTGAATTATATATATCAGGATTCCTTCCCTGATAACTTTCCTTATTCCTATTTGTGAATATTTCATCACCTGTATAAATATCTCCTGATTCCTGAAACATAATTTATTATTTGACTTCTACATGAAGGTAAAATGTTCACTGGTTTGACTTCAAAAATCTGCAGGGTGTAGGAGAACATTAACCAAAAAATCTAGCTGGGCAAATCTGTACATTGGGCCCCATATGACACGTCCAAAAATTCAAATCCCAAAGTGAAAACCCTCTTTACATGACCATGATATGACTTATGGTAGTGATATGAGAAGAATCGGTAGTCAATGGTCATTTCAAGAAGTATTTATTTTGAGATGAAATAAATGAATTATAAAAGATATATTGTATGGGACATATTGCTCATAATTGTCCTGTTATCGACATTCACATGTTTCTCTGATGCCATTATACCCTCCAGTCCATGAATTAATCACAAAACAATCCTTATTGTGTCTCCTAGGCATACTGTCAGTGTCAAGATGGATTCACTGGTGAACTTTGTGAAGACATAGAAGATGAATGTGGACCTTGTATGAATGGTGACTGTCTTACAGGTATCAATGGAAACTTTGAATGCAGGTGAGAATTGGATTAGAAATACATTTATTTGTACCACCTCTTTACAACATAATTTAGACTAAAAAATATTTTCTTTTAGGTTAATTTCAGCTATTTCTCATCATATTTCAAGTATTACAGCTTTTAAAGAGCAATTCTTTTCAGGGGGCATTTCTACTATGATGTTCTTCCAAACTGACATAAAAGGAGTGATAAAGCTCACAAATTATTTTTCACCTTTCCCAGAACTCAACGTTCTTCTCTTTAAGATTTCCTGCAGATGGTTCAGTGGTTGCATAGTTTGATCAACATCTCATCTACCGTTTTGTATATTTTGTCAGATATATTTCATGCATATTTTGTTTTAAAAATGCTAATATTTTTTTAATTCTTCATGTTTTTCATTGTTTGTTATGTTATTTGAGGCTTATATTTTGATGAATATTTAGAGAATATAGATAACACTTAATTCTACATTGTGAAAAAGAGACTTGTTTTCAGAGGAAAGAAGAAGATATGATTTTCCTACGGTTTGTTCACAAATTTAATGAATTCTCAATTTTCGGGCTGATATGTGGTCGCAAAATGTAATTTTCTTTTGTAAAGGTCAGATTTTGATATATTATGTTTCAAATGAAAAGAAACTGAGCAGTGACATGTTTAACAGCAGAACATCAGGACTTGATATTCTTGCTAAAATTTCTAGAATTGCCTAACTTAATCTGTCCTCAGATCAATCTTTAATACTTTACTTTTCTGAAATTTTCCTGATCACAGTTTTTAAACTATTTGGAATAGAATGATGGATATATAACTCATGGGAAGTTTAAACATTATCACAAGATTCAGATGTGAGCCAGCAGACATGTGTGGATTAACTGCATAATAATACAATGTTTGCATCTTTGCATTCATTTTGCACTTTGTGTTCCAATTCTGTTGAAATGTGTATGTATGTATGTGTGCTTACTTTATTCATTGAGCTTCATTGACATATCCATCAATATTTTGCTCGAATATAACATTAATAGTAAGAACAATAATAATAATAATAATAATAATAATAGGAGTAACTTAGTCATGACAAAAACAGAACAATATATCGTGAGTATAGCATTCAAAACAAACAAACAAACAAACAAACAAACAAAAATACTCATAATTGATCAACTAGACATGCTCTTTCATGAAATATAAATTATCAGATTATGTACAAGTAGTGTAAGGTGATGAGAAAAAGAGCCATTAAAAGAATTATATACATATACTTATACTATATATAGATATGTCTAATAATAAACAATTTAAAGGTTACCACGTTGATCAATAGTATATCGCAAAAAATTGGCAAATTCTTTTATGAGATCGTCTTCTTTTAGTGACATTATAAATATGAATCTCTCCAGGTGTATGTATTTTGTGTGCTTACTTTGTGTAATGAAAAGCAAAAATAATGTCAAATATAATTCTACATTTGAAATTACTGATATATTATAAAATCATGTTTCACATTGATATCTCTTGCTCATTAAAATGTTTACAAGTGTTTATTGTGACAAGCTACATTGTAAAATAAAAGCTACATGTACCTTGTTTTGTTCCTGCTTTCAGATGTCCATCAGACTTCATTGGTGTACTCTGTGAGTTTGATAACCCCTGTATGCTAAACCCATGCCAGAACAGTGGATCATGTATAGCCAATGAGAACGATGGAAGCTTTGCATGTCAGTGTTTAGATGGGTTCTCAGGAGACCTTTGTGATGTCACTGATCTGTTAGCATGTGCTAGTATTCCTTGTCAGAATGGAGCTACATGTATGGACATAGGACAGAATGGATACCAGTGTGTGTGTGCCTCAGGTTGGTAGTATTTAAATAATGTATATCTCTGAGGGCATTGGTAATTATTATTCACAAAACGAACTTTGGAACAGTTTGATTCCGATACCAGAGGCAATTTCCTGTGGTGTTATGACTGTTTCATAGGTACCAAGGCTGGATTATTATTGTTTTATAAAATAATGATGAAGGTCCTTGTCATTTGATGAATCATCCTCATCCCTAATTCTATAGACCTATAGTCGGCTAACAAGCTAGATGTAGACAATTAGCTGACCAGTCATTAGAAAATGCCATTAACCATTGATTATTCCATATTTGATAATGCATTGCCGCCTTTTTAAGTTTGGTGGGATTGACTGACATGAGATGCCCCTATTATAAAACCAGTTTGTAGATGTCCCCTTTTATTGTATTGATGGGAATGTGTGCAAACTTTGATTAATAATAGTTTGTTGGGATGGGCCTCAGAGGATCATTTGTGTAAGATCTTGTGAAAGGTGAAGTTGTAGAGCTAAGCATTGAGTCAATCAAGGCTTTCAGCTATATTTCATTATTTTTGTTCAGGAGAAAATATTTATCTAATCATTTTCACTATTGATTTTTTTTTTTAATGATAAAATAGAAATTGCTCACCAATTTCACCTCCTCATTCAATTATGCAGCATTCTTCTTGTGACTTATTTGATAGAGATTGTTCAAATTCTTCATGCTTTGTTGTGTAAAGAAAGGTGTTGTACATGTACAACATATATTTTCCATTGGCAATTTCTTTGAGATCATTATTCAAAATTAACAATTTTTCTAATTTCAAACATGGACCAAACACTCACCTAAAATGTCATTCCAACCCTAACCCTAAACCTAATTTGATGACGAAATGAAACCTGGAGCAGTTGTTTCCTGTGCAGATGTTGGAGCACCAAATAATGATTTAATAATTTTGTTTTTATTCCTTGGAAAAGGATTCACAGGGAATGATTGTCAGACAGAGATCAATGAATGTAATAGTAATCCTTGTCAGAATGGAGCAGTATGCAGTGACTTCATTGATAGATACAGGTTAGTAATATCTCATTAAACAAATCTTTTATTATCAAATACCTTGATATGGAGCAATACACAGTGACTTCATTGGAAGATAAAGGTTGGTAACAACTAATTTAACAAAATTCTTATTATCAAATATCTTGAGATGGAGCAGTATGCAGTGACTTCTTTGATAGATACAGGTTAGTGATAACCCATTTAACAAATCTCTAATTATCAAATATCTTGAGATGGAGCAGTATGCAGTGACTTCTTTGATAGATACAGGTTGGTAATAACCCATTTAACAAATCTCTTGTTATCAAATATCTTGAGATGGAGCAGTATGCAGTGACTTCTTTGATAGATACAGGTTGGTAATAACCCATTTAACAAATCTCTTGTTATCAAATATCTTGAGATGGAGCAGTATACAGTGACTTCATTGATAGATACAGGTTAGTAATAACCTATTTAACAAATCTCTTATCATCAAATATCTTGAGATGGAGCAATATGCACTGGCTTCATCAGTAGATACAGGTGGGTGACAACTCTTTTTAATAGCAAATCTCTTATCACATATCTTTGCCTTTTCTGAACATTGCATTGTATATATCCTGCTTAATTTGATCGGCTAGACATAATGTTAACTTTGTTTCCAGAGGAAAGGCTTATACTGCTAATATTTGTACATGATACCACATTTTAGTGCTACATTGCATGCATGTCTACCTATTATGTTTTACTGGTTTACATTGAAATTATTGGTATAAATTTCATTTAAATGAATTTCTACTCTTTTCTTGGACATAAGTAGTACAAAATGGTAATAAATTACAGGTATTTGTTTCACTAACCTTGATTGATTATTTTGTACTTGCTGATGTATATTTATGCCATATGACATTGGGATCATAATATTTTTTCTTTAGTAATGGTAGGAACTTCTATTGAAATGGAAGTGGTAATGATATTGTTTGTTTTTGTGTGTGTGATCCAACATTTCAGTTGTAGTTGTCCAGTAGTCTTCACTGGTTCTCATTGTGAATTCTTCATACCATGTGGAAGTTCTCCCTGCATTAATGGAGCAACATGTCAAAACAGTCCTAATACAGTGTATGGAACACCATATACATGTATATGTCCTGAAAGCTTTAGTGGTGCTATGTGTGAGGTCCAAGACTTCTGTAGCATGAACCCATGCCCACCTGGAGTGCCATGTCTTAATCTACTGG
The DNA here is from genome assembly GCA_025618425.1 of Heliocidaris tuberculata. Classification (NCBI taxonomy): domain Eukaryota; kingdom Metazoa; phylum Echinodermata; class Echinoidea; order Camarodonta; family Echinometridae; genus Heliocidaris; species Heliocidaris tuberculata. The sequence continues at coordinate 38,922,628 of CM046838.1, read as the reverse complement.
ACACATTTGAATGCAACCATTGTGCAAGTAAGTTTCTTGGTATCTGTCCTGCTTTATGTATGATGATGTTTATGATGCTTGGCTATTAGACTCTTCCTTTAACCCTAAAAATGCCAAGTCATTTATGACTTTTGTGATCTCTCAGCTGGAGAAGGGTGGATTCTCTGGCTGAAAAAAAAGAAGAAAAGAATCCCTCTCTGCTACCAGCTACCCAATAGATAGAAAAGATAGAAAAGTTGGTAGATAAGATGGTTTGATAATCTCTTACATGTATCTTCTTCTAATGTCTCCTTTCCAGTTTTGCGAGGTTGGCCACAGAGAAAGTCATTGATTTCTGTAGCCAATGGCTTTCCTCTCCCCTAGCCACATGTCCATTCCATCTCAGTCTACCCATCTTCATCTCCTCTAAGATTTTTGTCAGTCCTAAGGATTGATTGAGATCTTCATTCTTCTTTCAACCTCCTCTATAGATATGTAAGGGAGAAGGTTTTCCCAATTCATTATATGTATTTAAAGGAGAATGAAACCCTGGGGGAAAATCTTTTTTAATGAAAAGAGAGGATAGAGAGAAGCAATTTTTAAAAAGTTCCATCAAAATCAGTTAAGAAATGAGAAAGTTATGAACGTTTGAAAAGTCTCAATTTACTTTCTATGGCGATCCTCAAATTGGCAATGTTGCTTCAAAATGACAGGTTTAGTAGGACAACTCTCCATATGTTTTGTACACAAAATTTCATATTTTCCCCATTATCTCTCAAGGTGCAGCTTGTCTCCTTCTTAGCTCAAGATATATCATGGAGAAATGTATTTGACACAACTTATGTTGAGTTCACAAAAAGACAAGCATTATCTTTAGAGATAATGGAGAAAATATGAAATTTTGTGTAGAAAACACTTGGAGAGTTGTCCTAATCTACAAATGTACCTGTCACTTTGAAGCAACATTGCCAATTTGAGGATTCTATAGAAAGTAAATTGAGACTTTTCAAACTTTCATAACTTTCTCATTTCTTAACCAATTTTGATGGAACTTTTTTTTTAATTTGCTTCTCTCTATCCTCTCTTTGTATTAAAATGGATTTTCCCCAGGGTTTCATTCCCCTTTAAAGAGTTCCAGGATGGAAGAAGTTCAGAATCCATTATTAACACAGATGATGTGAATATATAGTGCTAGAAATAATACTCTGATCTGAGTCATGATGAGTTTCAAATTTTCAACCTTTTATTTACAATCATCTTCAGAAACAGGAAGAAGTTCATGTTGTTTGTTTTCTTTCTCTTAGCTGAAGTTTGTTTGAATGGAGCAACCTGTCAACTCTCTACTTCATCTTCAACGGGCTATGAATGTCAATGTGTATTGGGTTTCACTGGACCTGACTGTTCTATTAATATTGATGACTGTCTACCTACATCATGTACTAATGGAGGAACATGTATTGATCAGGTGACTATATGAATAATGATCAGGTGACTTTATAGATAATGATCAGGTGACTATAAATAATTATCAGGGATGTGTTGCTCAAAACCAACTTCACAACATATCTGAGTCTGTTTCTATGTAGATATCATAGAGCTGAAGAACCGTTGCAAAAACACCTGAAAAGTGGCAATTTCCCAAACATCCTGTGAGTATCAATACTATCAACAAAAAATCTTCTTCACTATCTGTCAGATTTACCCTAAATAAAAGACATTGGAAAAATCTTTCACTGATATAGCATCCAATTTATATCCTACCAGGTTTATTTCTCTTCTGGGTTTAGATTGTCAATGTAGATTGATGTCTATAGAAGTGTTTTTGCTCAGATTTAAACCAAGACCAGTTTATTAAATACACCACACCATGATAACTTGAGTGTTTTTCATTACAGTGACAACAATCACTGAAGACTGCATACTTTTTTTCCTGTCTAGGTGAATGGATTTTCGTGTGTTTGCTTGGATCAGTTCTCAGGGCTAACCTGTCAATCATCATCATGTGATACACTAGATTGTCAGAATGGTGTTTGTAGGTTAGATGATGGGGGTGATGCTTACTGTAGATGTAATCCGGGCTTTGCTGGTACATTATGTGAAGAAGGTAAGTTGTATGATTGTACTCTTAGTTGTGCAAGAATGATATCTTGAAATACAGTCTGTCATTAGCAGATCACATATAATGTTCTTAACAGTCTATTGCAGTGCTTCATTCTCTTCTTTTTCAACAGACTACTAGTTAATGGTCATAGCAATTGTTGTGTAATACCCGGAAGAAACTCTATTTTTTATTTCAAATATACTATATTACAATCACCATCAGGAAGTAAATTTATGCTGTGGATATTTACATGTACACTGTATGTACACCAGGGAAGCCTAACATAAGGTGATTTGAAGTCAACATAGACCACACAAGAAATTCAAGCTTTGTGTGTGCTGTTATTCAGGGTTGACTTTAGAAGACAATTGTTTCCTTTAGGCTGTAAAATAAGGGAGTTCCATTTTATAATGATTTAAAGAACAGAATAGATAATTGTACATGAACTGGTGGTCCATTTTTCTCAAATCCATTCTCAAGAATATCTACTTATAATATGCTATTACTACAATAAATATGTAATTGAATAAAATTGATTTCATATGTACCGCTCCTACTCATTTGCTATGCTTCTTTTCCTCTGGTATTCTCCTTATCTCAACATTTGATCTGTGTTCTCATTACAAGCCTTTGTCTCTGTTTTTGTTATCATCAGTGGTTAACACCAATGTGCCACATTTCCTTGGATTATCATACCTGAGATATGCTCTACCTGTATCAAGCTCTGTTCTCACTGATCTGGATATCAAGCTTGTATTGCGTACTGAGAACACACAGGGTCTCATATTGTATGCACAGCAGGACACTGGGCCAGGAGACTTCTTTTCTCTAAGTCTGCAGAATAGTCAGCTTGTTTTTAACTTTGATTTAGGTAGGAATTTTTGCTGCTTTAGTTCAACTTGAGAAATTAATGTCAAATGGGTTAGTGTTATTTGTATTAAGGAGATATGAATATTTGAACTAATATAAAAAAAAACTAGATTAAGTAAAGACATATCATAATACATCGTACAAGTATTATCTCACACATTGAATTGTAAATCATACTATATTGTGTATTTTATGTAAAATGGCAGGTGTCAGTTTGGACATGTATTGCTTGTAGACTTTCCAATGTTTCCCTCATTTGTATGTCCATGAAACAAATTGATTCATTCACTGAATTTAATGTAAAAATACAAAATATGTAATTAGCTGTCAATTATTTGATCAAGATTTACAGATCTGTTTAATGTTGTGTTACAGGTAGTGGTGTAGGATCTATACTCAGTGACCCTATTCCGCTTGATGAGTGGATCGAGGTTAGTATCTCAAGGAGCGGCAGGTCAGGTCAGATGAATGTCACAGGTCAAAGGTGAGATATCTTCATGTATGACAATGTAAACAGTGTTTAACATTTTATGTTTAAGTGAATGTATTTTCTTTTATCAATTTAAGAACCCTCTGTTTAAACTCAAGTAAATGAAGAGATTATTTAAGGGTCTTATGTTGATGACTTAGGGTAGTTTGATAGCATCAGCTTGACATAGTTGTGTTTTCAAATCACACATATCCTTTCCACACTTTGGGGCATTTCTTTCTTCTTTACCCCATTGAGTGCTAAGTCTGAGATATACAAGCTTGTGTTATACCAATTACAAACATTCTATGTAACAGGTTATATCCTTCATTGAGTTTAATTATCCCCCCCCCCCCCTCCTTTCAAAGCTCCAAGATAGGTGAAGCAGGAGGACCATTACAATCCTTGAATGTGGATTCTCAAGTCTATGTTGGTGGCTTTGTAGACTTCTCTGGTCTACCATCTGTTCTTGGACCTGGAACTATTACTGGTCTAACTGGTTGCATCTTGTCCCTCGTCATTCAAGATCAGACATACAGGTAGGACCTGATGCAGGGCTCCACACTAATTTTTTTCATAAGAGTTTGGATTGAAATTATGTAGGATGTGTATGCAAGAGACTCCAGTTAAGATTGTCTATTTATGGTTGTCTAGAGTTGGGGGTTCATGTGTCTTCTGTGCCTGTGTCAAGCCATTCCTAATGTAATAGTTGTAATATGAATGATTTATACTGATGACCATCTTACATTACACACTCATGGATGAAACCAATATGACATGAGTGTTTGAATGAAGCAAAGAATGCATAATGTGGACCTACATAGAGTTAAATTCTCTCTTCACTAGAAACAAGAATTTTATGAATCCATTTGAAAGATTACATGACAATTTTTTGATGCGTGATGGAGACATGGTATAAATCGTAAAAAAGTTGAATAGTACATAATTATTGCATGTTATATCCTGAATGCTAACATAACTATGATATATCTCTGGTACAGTCTAACAATGAAAGAAAATGAGAGTTGATAACTAAATGGCAATCTCTGCAATGCTTGCAATTTTTTAAGGGTTTGCTTACTACTTTGAATTTCTTATTTTTGATTTTTGATGATTTGATGAATTTTCTAATCAAATCTTTTTGTTATAGTTTCAACCAATCTGACATAGTTGAGATGGAGAATATAGCCCAATGTAGTAGCAATGTATGTCCGACACACCCCTGTCTCAACAATGGAACATGCCAGTCTCTCCCAGGCTCCACCTACTCCTGTCAGTGTGATACTGGTTACTATGGTGATATATGTGAAGAGATGTTGGATGTTTGTCAGACTGCTGGATGTAGAGATGGATCAACATGTGTGATGATGGAAGATGGTGATTTCAGATGCTCCTGTCCACTAGGAATGATGGGAATGTTCTGTGAACAGACTCAAGGTATGTCCTCATGTTTTATTAGATGTTTTGAAAAAGATTGTTTACTATCATAATTGGGAAAAGGTTATCGACATGAAAAAAAAAGAATCAGTTTCACCATTTAAATAGGCAACATTTTCATTTCCATCTTATCTTATCATGACATACATGTATCAGTCTTGTTATTGTTCACTGTTAGTCACATCAATATTACCAACACTTGTTAAAAAGGCTTTTGAATAGGTGATATGAAGTAAGATGATCTTTGTTAAATACAAATCTAGATTTGGTCATTTTAATGTATGTTAGAAATCTTTGTACGAGTACATATGTATGTAGAAATTGGAAAAATGAAATGAGGCATGCATAAATCAATTCCATGAATAAGATGTAATTTATATCCGTTTTCTTTTCCTTATTTTCTATATCCAGACTTGAGTGATGTAATTCCTAGTTTCCATGGTAACTCATACCTGAGCTTCCCATGGCCTGTTGTATCATCTCAAGAGACTAGGATCAGTCTACGTATAAGACCAGGAACCTTTTCACAGGATAGTCTCATTCTCTATGTAGAAGATATTTCATTGTCCTCAGGAGATTACCTCGCATTGGGGATGAACGAGGGTGCTGTGCAGCTTCGTTTCAATCTAGGTCAGTTAACTCTCAAAGCCAAACTCTAGTTCAAGACATTTTAAGCTCACATTTTTTACCTTGAATTTAAAATTGCTCTAGTTATACTTCCAATTACATTGATTCTTTAGTGAACATTTTCTTAATTTATATAAGTTAACTTCATGTCAAGCTTCTCTAGTGTATATAAGCATATGCAATATTTAGTTCCTAATGAAAATCATAAATTAAAGATAATAAATGTGAACTCAAAGTGTCTCAAACAGGAGTCTCCTTTGTAGAATTGAATGTAAGATTTCTCTATAGAAATTATGGATTCTTTACACTCAACTTGGTATGCTCTTTATCTTTTCATTCATCTTATCGATTTCTGAGGGAAGTAAAGTTTTATTTTAGTGAAGATAATGTGTTATATGTATGTTATCTTGAATTCAAAATGATTTTATACAAAGTCCTGTACTTCTTGAAATAGCATACAGTCAAAGAGGAAATTTTTACACCATTAATTTTTAGCACGGGCAAATTCATGGGCAAAACATTACATTCAAATAATATCTGTTTGTTTTTAATTTCATACACATTTCATGCCATATGAAGTGCGCCAATATTTGCACACTGTGAAATATTACATGTGTGCTGTATTAGACATTACAAACACTACCAGTGACACACTTTCTTCTCTTTCCCATCTAATACAGCCCTTTTCCTACTCCAGATTTCCTTACTCAGACTAGACAAACAATTTGATAAATAATTTGATAAATGTGTTATGATGTAATAAATTAACCTATTTTTGTTTGTTTTTATTATTTGTTCGTTTTTATTATTTGTTCCTCACCTCACACCAGCTTTGGGATACTCCTTCTTTGCCAATGTTGTTGTATTGATTTCAATTCTCAAACATATACATGTATTGTGTCAGAAGGAAAGAAATGTGAATTTTAATTCAATTTGATTTGTTTTTCTTGTAGGAAGTGGTACTAATGTGGTTACCAGTGATGTCATCACAGCTGAGGAATGGCATTTCATCTCCATCGTACGTTCTCAAAACTCAGCTCAGCTCACAGTAGATGACAATGTAATAGATTATATTGGTAGTGGATCAGTTGGTCTCACTGTCAATAGTCCATTGTACATTGGTGGTATTCCTCATCAGTCAGCACTTCATCAGGATTCCAGGTTTACCACTGGTTTCATCGGATGTATAGAAAACTTGGAGGTAAATACAACAGCTTTGAATTTTACAAACAGTGATTGTCTGGACCTAGAATGGGATAAGGTTTCATATAATTTAACTGTATATCATTGAAATGCAGAATGCAAACACTGAACTCTCTGAATCACTACTCCTAAACTTTTTTGAAGCAACTAAATTTCTCTGCAAACAGTATTCTTTCATTGTCTTCAATCAGCTACTCATAACAGCCTGTCAAAGTCAGATCTTTTCTGTTACTCTTATTGTCAAGGACATTTGAACATGGATATGGAAAATGTAGCATATCAACCTTTGTCATTATTATCACATTCAGAACATTTGCTATTTATGAGGAGGCAAGAGAGAGAAAAAAGTCATAATTTTCCCTGCAAATTTATTGTTTATTCTTCAGTGATAACTTATCTAATGTAACTGCTTAATTATTGGGATTAAGTTTATGAATGATACATTTACAGGTTGGCGGTACATCATTCTACCCATCGCTAGCTACAGAGGGAGCTGATATAGAGCAATGTGAACACAGTGCATGTAATTCTACTGTCTGTCTGAATGGGGGCACATGTCAGTCTATTGATGCATTCACACTTGAGTGTTTATGTCCATCGGGTCAGCGTGGTGCTCGATGTGAACAAGGTATGCATTTATTGAGTTTCGTAACCATTAAATCATTAGGACATTAGATAATTTCAATCAAGAATCATAGCTCTATGTAGCATGTGCTACTATCCAATTGAAAAGAAATGTGTAAGCACTTTATCACCCTAGGCACTGTATATATGTTCTCATACAATAAAGGATTTCTCGAATCACTGGAAATATTCCAACCTTATTTGTCATCTGCGTGCAGTTGGAACTTGAGGCTAAATTTAATTACAGCTGTGTCTGGCATCCTACCAGATTCTCACTAATCCACTTTGTTTAGAATGGCAAGTGAAGATTATTTCTTGTCAAATAATATGCTTGCAGCTGTAATCTATATAATGGACGTGGTATAATGACTTGCCACTATTTTTCCTTTTTATGTTGTGTAAAAAAAAATTTTATTCTTTATTACTCCATGATCTCATTGATGTAATTGAAATATGAGTTTTGTGTAATCTACATTTGACTCTTTGATGTTTGTTTTTTGCAGCTGATATAGTAACTGTTCCCAAGTTTGCTGGTGCTTCCTACCTTGAAATGAATACAAGCAGTCAGGTGGAGTATGTGTCATCTGTTACTATGGAGATTAGACCAGATGAAGCAGATGGTATCTTATATTGGAATGCTAATGGAGGTGACTTCATAGGGATTGGTCTCATTGGTAGGAGGATTCATTTCACCTTTGACCTTGGAACAGGTTTGTGTTATTATAATGATTAGATAAGAACCAATTAAACACCTTGTTCACACAGTCAACTGCCTAAAAATAGAACTATCTTACATAAACAGTATATGAATAACAAGTAGGGGTGAACAAAATGCTACTTGAAGGACTTAACTGTAAGGCTTAACAAAAATAAGTATCTGAAAGAGTAATTGAAATGTAGTTGAAAAAAAAATAAAAATAGGTATCATTTTACAAGAGATGGTGGGAGATATCACAATGGAATGGACTACAATAAGAGAAGACATAGAGAGAGAGAAGGAGGAAAATAGTTGCACTAATAACTTTCCAGACTAAAAGATCAATTGAATTGATTTTCCTGATTAATTCTGAAGAAGAATCTTACAACCACACATACATGTATATGAAAGTGGTTGTTCAGTTAGAAAGAATGGTATAGTGAGTACTTTGTGAATGCAAAGAAACATACAATGTACAAAAATAATCTCTAATTTAGGTACATTTATGTCATGAAATCTAACTTCCTTCATTGAAATTGATTTTCCTACCCAAGAGAAGGATCACATGAGTTATAGTGTGTGTACATTCAACATTGTAAAACATGAAAATAGTGAATTTGAAGCTGAAGTCTGATCTTTTAGGTTGTGGCAGAGTGTGTAATATGCACACAGGTATGAGTTTTGTCATAAAAATAAAGATTTCCATGGAGCTTTCATTTCTGTCAAATATTCTAAGCTATAGATAAAATGATATATTTATAATTTCTGAGTTCCATTTACCAAACATGAAACTGTCTGATATCCAACAATCAACAGTAGTTATAGAGAAGTGCAAGTAATCTACACAGATAGCACCATTTTCACTTCCAAACAACAACATTCAGTAATAATGTGCTTGATAGTAGTTTAGATTATGATTATTACATTTTATTTGATGTTGAAAGGACCTGCTACCATTGTAAGTGATGATCAATTAGCCATTGGTGAGTGGTATACAGTGAGAGTGACCAGAAGGAACGATGAAGGCAAGCTATGGTTGAATGACCAGGATAGTCCAGTGACTGGTCAATCATCTGGGACCGGTGTAGGGCTGAACGTTGGTTTGATTACTTACATTGGAGGAGTATCGTCTACTGTAGCTGTACCTAGTAGAGCTGGGATTAGTGGAGGTATGGAATTCATTCATACATTACAAAGTGCTTGTGGGCAGAAATAATTCATTTTGATGTCTTTTATTTTACCTGACTGTTAACAAAGCAAGTATGTGCTCGTAGATATTTTTTTTAAACCCAGTGAACCTACCGCTATAAATCCTGTCTGAGGATACACATGTACACATGTACCTATCAACTATTCCTATTTTGGAGGAATGGTCCCTAGTTTTCAGCCTTCAAACTCATGTGAGGAGCCTTATATTCCTCTCTTTTCATGAAAAATTGTTTGTGAAAGGATACAATATACACTATATTCCTTGTGAGATTCCTCTCTTTTGCCATGGAAAATTGGCAGGTATGTCTGAGGGACTTGGTATATGAGGATTTATGCCTTACCAAAAAGCATTGGTGTATCAACTTAATTTCAAACCAAGGACCTCCTTATTACTGCTCTATCTATTACAGTTTATGTTATCAAATGATTATATCCCACCTTTATTCATTAAAACATACAAGTGATGCATTTATGAATCCTCGCAAGAATGAACATTCTTAAACTGGCAATATTTTCCTCTTGGGTATTGCTCATGTTATTTTTATCATTCAACGACACTTAATTGTCACTTTGATATATGTCCTTTAAACATTGAGCTAATACTCAATGGCATGTTTGATTGTACAGGTTTCTCAGGATGTATGCGTAGTCTCATAGTGAATCAGGAGGTGATAGAACTGATTGAGAACCTAGTTCAGTCTTCAATCTCTCAATGTAATGATGAGATATGCAATCTAGATCATAGATGTGAGAATGAAGGACTCTGTGTGATGTCATCATCTTCTCCCATTGGCTACCAGTGTGAATGTACTCCTGGCTATTCAGGTAACAATCAGTGTAGTGTTTTAGAAAAGAATATGCAAAGGGGTCTGTCAAGAAAGATTTGATATATCAAATGTGACCCTCCACCACAAAACGACCAATTAGTCGTGATGGGAGTTTTAGAGTAAACAGCTGAAAAAGATGGTTTGGGATGGAAATTTTGATTTTAAGTTTTTTTGTATTTTCTGAACGTTCATTTATTAATCTACCATCTGACAAAATTTCAGGGTAAAATACCATGTTGAAATATGTTTTTACTCATTCAAAATGACCGTGTTTTCCTGCACATTCAAACTTTGTGTGTCAACTTGCTGGGATTGCACTTCACATCGCTTTTCTCATAGGTCTTAAAAACTATGCGCTGTCTGATATTCAAAATCTAAAGAAACAAAGAAATATATCTATTCTGCAGGTATGGAAAGTTTCAACCCAATCCAATTAATACTTCACAGTGTATGCTGGGGAGTTTTGACTCAACCTTTTGTGCGACAAACAATAGGACACAGATTAGACACTCTTAAATGGTCACTCTTCTTTAAGCCCGTTTTCTCTATTGTTTTGATCATTAGCCTGTCTGACACATTGACATTCTCATTGCAATTTACAAGGGTTTGCTTAGTCCATACAAGACAAGTTATATATCATTTTAAAGCTTAGAATCTAAGCTTTCAAACTCTGTTGCAATTTTAAAAACCCAAATTTCTGACTTATTGGTCATTTTGTGGTGGAGGGTCACAATTTTGTCTTATAATGGATGTGTAGTATGATGTATGTAGTATCTCATTTATACATGGTAGAGAAGAACCTCTTTTTTTCCCCCCCTATTGCCTAACCAGGCAACCCTACTTATATCCAATCAAATATTAACCCTTTTGATTTTTTTTTTTTTTTAGATATATATTTACCCTTCCACAGGGCTCCTTTATTATTTATAAACATTCATTTCACAAAAAATTCGATACATGCACTATTCCATGACATTGTCAAATAATTATTCAAACATTAGAACATAACGAAATAATCTCGGTCACATAACGAAATAATCTCGGTCACATTGTGACATAAGATAGGACATAGAAAATATAATTTGTATTCTGCATATGTAGCAATCAAACAAACAAAATTTAAACAAAAACATTCAGAAACATTTGGTAAAATGAAACCATTTTTTCATAAAATTCTTTTCTTTAAGACTTGTTTTTGCTATATAACTTTCCATATCATAATAAGATTTAACAGCTAACATAACTTTTTCAAACAGTGGTATGTGGTTTTTGCATTTAGATGAATAAATTTCTTTTCTTACAATAATTAAAATACAGTTAAAAGCGTTGTTATGACATCCATTAAAGCCGAACAATTTATTCTGATTTGTGAGTTTTACCTTCATATTAGTCTTACAAAACAACCATTCCTCAAGTTTTGACCATATTACATTTGAATGTGGACAGTAACAAAAAATATGAGTAATTGTCTCTTCACTGCTGTTACAAAATGTACATTTCTTATCAGTAACTAATTGGAATTTTAACAATGAATCCTTCATGTAAAGTATTCTGTTTAAAATCTTAAACTGAAACCACCTCATATTTATATCAATAGTTGATTGAAAGGGAGTCAAACAATATGAATACCATGCTTTATCTTCGAGTTCTAAATCCTGTTTCCATTTTGTAAGGCTGTTACATTCTTTCACATTATGTTTTAAAAACGACTGGTAAATATGTGAACACCCTTTTTTCATTTTCAATATAAGAAGTAATGCTTCAGGTATAATACATGTAGGTTCCATCAATTTTGGTATAACACTCTTTTTAAAACCAGACCGAATAGCACTGCACAACCCATAGTATTGAAGGAAATTTACTTGTATATTGAATTTATGTTGAAGTTCAAAATACGATAGAAATGTACCATCTGTTTTCAAAATATCATTGATAAAACGTATTCCTTTCACACTCCAAGATTCAAAATATATTGAATTATTATTCACTTTTATCCTGTGATTATTCCAGAGAGATTGACATGCAATAGTATCTACAGTGAGTTCAACCAAATCTGAAAAAGCGAAAAGCACCTCTTTCCAAAATGGATTAAGCGTGACAGTGGCTAATTGTTTGTAATGTTCGGACCCCCTGTATAATTGGGGAGAATATGATGGAGGAAAAAACGAGAGAAACATATGATAAGTAAAGTTGTCATCAGATGAGTCATTAATAAATCTTCTGACCCATGATATCTTAAGAGATTTCATATGTATAAAAATATCCGTCATTTTAACTCCACCATCCTTATACAACTGACACATTTGTTTTCTTCTTATTTTGTCAGGTTTATTACCCCATATAAACGAGTAAAAACATCGATTTACCTCTTTAATAATTTGTGGATTTGGTTCTGGAAATGATAGAAACAAGTAGTTTAATTTGGGTATAAATAACGATTTAATTATGGTTACTCGTCCTAAGGGAGTCAATGATCTTTTCAACCATGAGGTCATTTGATTTTTAATTTCTTTTATCTTTTCACAATAATTATGTTCAACCATCTGTGATAAATGTACTGAAAAGTCTATACCTAGGTACCTAAAATAACCTTCAGATATCCAGTTCAATTTGTATTCATGTAAAATTTCTGTTTTAAGAGACCTGTTCTTCCCTATCCATATAACGTGCGTTTTTGTTATGTTGATTTTAAGATTGGACATATTTTTAAAGTCATTAAGTATTTCGAGGGCACACTGTAAATCTTGCCTGGTACCATTGAGTGTCAAAAGGGTATCATCTGCATATTGCAACAGTTTGAGTGTTTTCCCATTCATATGCAATCCAACTAAAGAATTTGAGTGACGCATTAGGATACCAAGTATTTCACTCACTAACAAAAACAGGTAAGGAGACAAAGGATCTCCCTGGCGACACCCTCGTCCTATTAAAAATCTATCTGTACAATGTCCGTTAACTAAGACACACGAGGAAGTGTTTTCATAAAACAATTTAATCCATTTCTGTAAAGATGGGCCAAATTGAAAGAAATCCAAAAACTTTATAGAGGAATTTGTGCGACACAGAGTCGAATGCCTTTTCGAAGTCAATAACCAGTAGCATGCCTGCTATATCATTTATTTCAGTGTAAAGCAATGTGTCATATAATAAACGTATATTTTCCCCTATGAAACGACCCTTTATAAATCCCTTTTGATTTTCATGTATCAAGTAAGACAAAACACCTTTTAGTCTATTAGCTATACAACCGGATGCCAGTTTATAAATAACGTTTAGCAAGGAAATAGGGCGCCAGTTTTTAAGAAAATCTCTAGACTTGTTCCCTTTCGGAATCAAAGTTATAATCCCCAATTTTTGCGATTGTGATAAATGTCCTGTAAAATAAGCATGGTTCAAAGACTTTACTATAAAATGTTTTATATCTTCCCAAAAGAAACGATAGAATTCTGCCGTAAAGCCATCTTGCCCCGGGGATTTATTGTTTTTCATATGTTTTAACATAGCATAAACTTCATCGATACTTAATGGACCTTCAAGCAATAAAGACATTTTTGATGACAATTTGGGAATGTCAGAATAATTCAATAAAATTTCTAAATTTGTTTCTTCTACTTCTTTTTCTGCATAAAGGTTCGAATAAAAATTAAACACCTCTTTAAGTAATGCACTTTGTTCACTAATGGTATCACCATTTTCAGTAGATAATTCACGTATTTCTTTATTAACTTTGTTTTGTTTTTCCAAATTCAAAAAGAATTTTGAGGGTTTTTCCCCAAACTCCATCCACTTTATACGAGATCTCATGGCGATTCCTTCATTCTGTTTTGAGCGGAAGGTTTCAAGTTCTAATTTCATTTCTTTAATTTCCTTTAATAAAGCAGTCTTATCATCGTTTATTACCAATTTTCTTTCTAACTCTTCAATGTTCTTTTCTAAATATTTTTGCCTATTTACACCTTGTTTCTTTAAAAAGGAAGCATACGATATAGCTTCTCCCCTTATAACCATCATTAAAGTTTCGAAAAATAATTGATCATTTATAGTAAATTCACAGTCACCAACTATACAATCGTTTTCATCAAAATCTACCGTGTCTTTTGCGTAAAACAAAATAGTCTCTTTTATTGTTTTCTTAATTTGTAAAACAAAACCCTCGTTTTTTAACAAAGAATTATTGAATTTCCAGTAACCGGGACCTCGCTTTAGTTGATTTAAGTTCAGACTTAGACTAATTAAGGAGTGGTCCGTTCGATAACCCGGAAAAATATCAACCCTGTGAACTAAAGAAAGAAGTTCTGAAGATATCAAAAAGAAGTCTAATCTGCTTTGTTTAAAAGGGTTTGGTTGTCGCCATGTATAGGATCTTTTAGTTGGACATTTAATTCTCCATGGATCGCATAAATCTAATGCACTCTTCATTTCCTTAACTTGTTGTTTTGCTCGAGGATTATTAACATGGAGGTAGTTACATGTATCGAGAATTGAATCTTGTACTAAATTCCAATCCCCACAAATAATGGTATGTGGATTTTCATATTCTGTTATAATTTTTTGAAGATCAGCAAAAAATGTTGGATTGTCTGTATTTGGCCCATATAACGATGCTAATGTTATGTTATATTCGTAAAGTGTCAAGTCTAAAACCACAAAGTTTCCTACATTGTCTATTTTCAGCCTATTTATATTTACTGGGACCGTATCTTTAAAAAGAATAGCTACTCCCCTTGAGTTGGACGTATTACAAGAGAAAAAACATTTGCCTCCCCATTCCCTACGTATTTCGTTTTCTATATCTGGTACAAAATGAGTATCCGTAATACAACACACGTCACATTGTTTTGACTTTAAATATAACAAAATATCCTGCCTTTTCCGACTATCACCTAGGCCACGACAATTCATGGAAATAAACGTAACGTCATCGTGCATCATACATGAGTTGGTTAAGAAAAAGAAACAAGGAACTACCTGTGGAAGTATTAACTTTTTGTATACGAACAACAAGAACAAAAACAAAGACACCAACAGCGACAAGACAAATACAATACAACAAAAAGAAGGACTCGCACTGCGAGCCCTTGGAACAACACACAACAAAAAGTCGAATGACTATCCTCCATAGGGTATCCTACAAAATCCATTTCATACCAAGAACCTTGTCCATCTTACAAAAACAGCGTATACCCCTTCACACCCTCTCTCCATTAAAACGGAATATTCGACATATGTTTAGCACAAAACCTCGTGTAAATTAACATCAGTTTCCATATCAATATAAAAAAAAAAACACAACCGATGTCTAAAATATGCATTAACTAGATTTTTACATCTGGGTTATAATTATACCCTTTCATAACCAATGCATCAGCAATCATTGATAGTATGTATTATAAATGGAGAGAGTAGAAGGGGGGAGAGGCACAGAGAGATAGAGAGGAAGAAAGAAAATATCAGCGCAACAGATGCTGTATAAAATATTCACACATTCCAGTTTGATGGAAAGATTGTTCCTTTTTCACGTTCGATAGCGTATACTTGTTTTGGTATAATCGATTGCTTTTCGCAGTAAAAAGAAGTGCCATCACAATTAATTCAGAGCAGTGTTTTTCTAGAGAATTTAAGCATGCTTGTGGCTGTACCCTCAAACATTCCCATTTTCATACAAAGAAAACATGTGTGTCAATTACCTTGGAAGATCTATATCTTCAAAATAAATACAGTTTTCTTCATCTACCATACCCTATGCCTCTGCCAAAACTTCTCCAACTAGTAGATGCAAATTGGAAAAGAGAAAAATTTAATAATTCAATAGCCATGATGATTCAATAACCATGATGCTGAATAGTTATATGCGGTTACAACTATTATAGTAGTTACAGTCAATAGTACTTTGTACACCATCACAAATGTTTATTAAAGTTTGCCCTCATTCGTGCTCTCTTCGTTTAGAAAAAGGTCCTTTTAAACATCAATATGAAAGTTATTCTTTTTCACTTTTTCCAGTTATAGTCCTTTTTTTTATGTTATTATTCCAACAAACAAACAAAAAATCTCTACTTCTATCTCCTCAGCATCATGGTCACTGAGACTATACAGTATAAACAGGAGTCTTTGGACAGACTATCATCTGTATGAACACTAAATGAAACATTTTCATTACTTAATAGTGTCTATATCTCAAATAAACTAGTATAATCTGATATTCAATTTATCATTAATATCTGTCAGAAATTTGTGTCTATACTGAGATCAGTTCACTATGTTACAGCAATAATACATGAATAATTCCAACTCATTCTGTTCCTGAGATGTAATCATGTTCTTTTTCCCCCCGGGTTTTCACAATTTCACAATTTGATAATGACATGACAACACTATTTTTTCATTGTTTTGTTTCTATAGTTACACACACTTTAAAATCGATTATTTCGATTTAAAAAAAAATATGTTTATATGCTTTTCCTTCTAGCACGTCAGTTTTTTCTCATCCAATTACTATGATAAAACCTTTCTCGGTTTATCTTGCTTCACATATACGTCAGGAGTGAACTTCTTTCAAGAATCACTTTCCATAGCACTACACCTTTATGACCGTAATATAATATATTTGTGAATCTGTACTAAAGCCACCTTATATCTTGGAAAATCAATGTCTATACTAGAAGGCATATGTTCACCATTAACGTGTGATCTCTAATTACACCAAATCATCTTTTCATCTGACATATGACATGGGATAAAAACATTTCACCCTTCGTTTTTCAAACAGTTACATAAACTTCATAGAAATGTTCTTCCCCCTACCAGGAAAAAATGAAATACTAGTAGAAATCTTTCCTTCCCTATCAGGAAGAAAAGAAAAAAAAATTCCTTTAATAAAAAGAATTTCTCTGCAAAAGAACTCTTTTCTTTTTGGTTTTTAATCTCTTTGTTTCACATAGTTCTTAAAATCTGGTTACTATATTTCTATATTTCATAAACATTCTGAGCGTAATAAAGACAAGTTTGTCTGTGCTCTTTAAGAGTGAAAAAATGGTTTCTTTCAAATAACGTTTTTGAAGAAATCTTTATTTATTTTTTTTTTTTCATAGAAAAGGTCAGAATTTTATCTTCTTTACTTCACATAACTACAAATGAATGAACTCTATCAAGAACAGTTTGTTGCTTTACAACAGTCTCAACTTTGTTCGGGGAGTAATCCAGACAAAATTTAATAACTGACTCGTATGAAAAACATACACCATTCTGTTATGTTGAATTTACACCTGTTTTAAAGTGATTTCTTTCAATACTATTAACATAAGCAACAACCTTTCTTTAAAGCAAAGTCAGAATGTCTCTCAAATCTTTCTGCAAAACCTTAGTTCTGGTAGGTTTATCCTTTTTCAAACTGGACTCTTCAAAATATTCAAGAACAATAGATGTTTAGATCAGAATCTCAGTTTAATTTGCGTATCATAAAGAGAAGTACATGTAACAAGCCTAACAATCAGTGCCAACATAGATTTCATAATTTTTGTTATCATTCTACGTTATTAAGTTACAAATACTTTTATACAGAAATCTCTCTCTGTATTTTTATAGTCACTGATAGGATTGGGGAAATGTAATTGTTTCACCAATTTTAACTGCAGACTTTCAGCAAATGGATTATATATTTTCCCCCCCTCAAATTCATCTGGCAAAGACTTCTCTTACTTTTCAATCCAAAATGAATTTTAGAATAACACATATAAAACATTTTATTTCTCTGTGTTTGCAGTACGTTTTGGATTCATTTGATTTTTTCACATAGATTTATGTTTTATAAACAATGTATATCTATAAAAAAAAAAAGAATGATGAATTCGTAGTTTGTAAGCTTTCTCACCTATTGGTTTCTTTTCAATTTACAAGCGTTGTCCACGGCGATGTAGATCCTTTTTCTCTACACTCCAAGATGAGCTTGGTTCCATTCAAACGGATCCTCGTTGATTTGTTTTCATTTTTCCTCAATTGATAAGCGTGATTTCAGCTCAAATCGTCGCTTTTTCAACTGTGATGGAAGATCTGTGACAAATCTGAAGCGTAGACCCTCACGTGCGGATCCAGCATTTCTCCTAGCTTCCTGATTTCTATTTTGCTGGGTTTGTTGGTATTCTCTCAGGACAGCATCACGGTCGAACATGCTCATGAAGCGCACGATGATAGGATCGGGACCTCGGCGGGTTTGATTCTCACCTGGAAGCGGACGTCGTGGCAGCCTATGGGCGTTCACCAATTTCATCTTGTCGGTTTCTTCTTGCGTGAAGCCAAGATCTTTGATGCAGCTTTTCACTTTTCCTTCTACATTTTCATTCCTCTCTTTCTCGACTCCATATAGCAGTAGATTTTGTTTCCTGTCATGCAGCTCTAGTGCTAAGATCGACTCCCTTATCTCCGATTCCATAGCTTTCCTCTCCTTTCTCAAATTCGGGAGTGCCTGATTTTCTATAGCACAGATTCTCGCGGCTGAATCAGCCGCTGCTGCTTGCAAATCGTCAAGCGTAGCATGCATTCCTGAAATGTCTTTCTTTATAGCCGACATATCAGAGCCCAAAGCATCTAAACATTGTAGAATGTTGGCAGAAAATTCCTCTAGGTCTGCACGTGTTACTGCTGACTTACCAGCTTCTGATGTGGAAGGCTCAAAAGGCATGTTTAAATCTCTCGTTTTCTTGCTAGATCTCAACAAATACGGCTCTCTGTCGCTTAAATTAGTGTGTCCACTCCTTTTCATACTAAATATGCTCACTTTCTGCGGTCCATTTCGTGGATTTCGTAGGATTTTAAGAAATTATTCTTTAGCTCTCAGTTTCGTGCTACCGTCGTTCCCCATGGCGTGACGTCATCCTTCCCCATGGCGTGACGTCATCCTTTTGATTTATCATACAATTTAAAGCCCATTTAGATAAATTATGCATTTTACAAAAGAAAGCAATACGAATTATCTTTAATGCTCACTATAATATACAAAACCTTAAGTTTATTCTTACAATCAAATATATTACCATTAAAGGACTTGATATCCTTGAATTCCCTTGTTTTTATGTACAAACTTCAAGCCAAAATCTTACCTTCTCTTTTAAGCGATATTTTTGTTTTAAATTCCACAGTACATTCCCATAATACTCGTCAAAGTGATTTTATACACTTACCTCAGGTTCGCACTTTTGTTGCTTCAAATTCATTTAAAACCCATTTTCCCAAATTATGGAACAAACTCCCCAACGATATAAAAAACAGTTCAACCCTTTCCAGATTCAAAAAGTTAAGCAGGGAAATGTTAATTTCTTTATAATATGCTCTTGATATTCTTGTTCGTTCTTTCTTTCTTTTTTTTTTTTTTTTTTTTTTTGCTGCTGCATGAGTGTACTATTCTTATGGTGATTCTTTTTTTGTTGTTATATAATTGTTGTTGGTATTTTTATGCATTTTAATTTGGTGGCCCCTTTTTATAAGCTCTGCTTTCTCCGGAGTCACCAAACCATCATTGTATTTTATAAAAATAATAATCGATGTAAACCTATTTTGATTGTGTATGTTTTGATGGTTAAATAAATAAATCCAACAAAAAAAAAAGTAAAATTGTTTGGTATCATTTTTTTTCTATTGAGACTAGAAATCAAGGCAGTTAGGAATTAATTTGTTTATACATCACAATTTTGTAGATAAACACTATTCAAATGCTTGCTGTTATCACTATTTAGCTTAGGGTATCCTGTATTTGTTTGTGTGTGTACATGTATATTATGCAAATGCAAATAATATCACTTCAGGTATCAACATATAATGTAGTTGTTGACAGCTGGCCATGTCAGCAGTCCCTCAGAGTCCCAAATATTGGTTCAGTGCTGTACATATGATTTTATATATGTCTTTCTTGTATTCAAAAACAAAAATTAAAGTAGCCAAATAATTTTAACTTGTTATATCAGGTGACCTCTGTGAGACATCATCATGTGACCTGCTATCAGCCAATCAGCAATGTCAGAATGGAGGTACATGTTATGTGAGTGATAGAGGTCAAGCATCATGTTTGTGTGATTTAGGCTTCTCTGGACCAACATGTAGTCAAGGCAAGTCAAACATATATAATCATATTATTTTGTTCCTCCAAGTTTTTAAAAGATTGTTATAAATGAACTTTCAAGAGTTCATTTTGCTTATATATTGTTTGATTCATACAGTGGTTTCATTGGGTATGAAATATCTTCCATGGAAATGAACCTCACAAATGCAGGTACCTCTTTCTGTTTGAAAAAGAAAAATGTAGCCATTGTCGTTTTGTTTTTTGGTAAAAGCGTATTGTTCAATGCTCATATACTGTGGCAGAATTTTCCTCCCATGTAGAAAATTGTAAATATTTGTTGCTCTATTTTCACCCTTCAGCTTCTACATACAGCATTCCTATGTTTAATGGTAAAGGATATCTCTCCTTTGATAGAGCAGTGCTTGCAAGGTTAGTCATCTCTTACATACATGTCCTCTAAATAATGTCTGCTGCTATGACTGTAGAAAACGCATACTAGTCAAACTAAATACATGCTCTTTCTGATGTTAATAATGATGAAATGTGCATTATACTATGCTGTGCTTACTTCTATATGCCGATGCATGATTCTCCAACTTCAAATATCAGATTACTAAAGTATGGATTTTCTTAGTATATCAGTTATAGCATGGTATTTCTATCACACAAGCATTAGTAGGTATTGCTGAAAGATGTAATTGGATATAAGTAATCTAACTAATGCACCAGTATGCATACAAGAAAATGTAATTTTCACTGTTGACCTACGTACATACATACCATGATGAAAACACCTAAATATATCTCAAGCAATATATTTGATCAAGCATTAATTTTTTTAAAAGTTATAAAGACCCTTTCTTTCTTTTTTTAATAGTTTACCAACTAGAAAAGAGAAAAATTGTAGATTACAGCTCATCTCCCCCTTCTTCCCAAGAAAATGTCATTAACTAAATGCATGTTTCTTTGCATCCATGATTAGACAGAACTGATCAAATGCTGCATGTTATTGTAATTCCCTTTTCTATTCTTATCCCATTCTGTTTTCAGCGTATTTTCATCCACCAAGTTTCGTCTGTTGTTTCGTGCTACAAACTCATCTTCTGATAGCCTTCTTCTCTGGCATGGTCAATCAGTCCAAGATGATTTTATAACATTAGGAATCAAAGATAGATTCATCTCATTGCTCTACAATCTAGGCAGTGGAACAGCAGAGTTATCCGCTAACCAGATTGACATACAAAATAATGTCTGGTACAATGTGGAAGTGACAAGGTAGGTCATTAAACCTTTCAATTCAATAGCTACGTTCATACAGGACTTGTGGTTTCAAAACTTTAAGTTAGCGAAACAACAACTCACTAACTACAACAAGGGTTCACACGGGCTCAAAACAATGATGCTCGTTGTTCTGAAACTACAAGCCGAGCAATCGTCATTGCAAGGGAAGTAGATACTACTGATTGTGTGTACAGCACACATTCAGATCCTGTGTTCATAATTCGCGCAAAGGATATGACCCAGAAGTTTAACATGAACAGCGAGGTCATCGTTAACTACAAGTTTGCAAAACTTAAAGTTTATTCTGTCCACACTGTCTGAAACTGCGACGGAGGACCACCCACTGCTCGTGGTTTCTGCGTTTACCACGAGCTCACTTGTGGTTCTAGAACTACAAGTAAACTTAAAGTTCCGAAACTACGAGTCCGTTCGTACAGTCTGAAATTACAAGATAACTACAAGCAAAACTTAAAGTTTAGCTCCCTTCGCGTGAACCTGACTAATGTTAGCATGAATTACAGGGGAGCAATCACCAAACAAATATTTTTTTGGAAATGTTTTGGGTTCCATTTTGCTAGAGGACACATTGCGTCTAATTATCTTTCTATAAAGAGAAATTCCTTGAATTACTCTCTCAATGAAAATGAAAATGACTTGGGAGTAGACTGCTCAATATACCTGTATGCACATTTTAAAGTTATTTTTATGTTATTTCTATTTTCTTGATACTCCTTAAAATGTTCACCCATAAAAACACTGAGTAAAGTTCTTGTGGGTCGAATTTATTAAGCTTTATACAACTTTTTTTAGGTGAATGGTCCCACTTAACTCATAGCCCGCTATTGTCGACCACTGTCACTTCCGGGTGACAGAAATCATGTACAAAAGATATAGCCTTTGAAATAATCCAGCAGCCATGGGTTTCATAATGCACAGGGCAAAGAGTTAACAATTGTATTAAGTTATTTTCCAACATGCGTAAACTTGGTAATAGAGATACATGTATGGTATGAGATGATGAAGCATGTTATAGTTGATAGGTTGATTCCCTTTTGAATGCATGTGATCATAGTAATGATGAATGAGAATAAAAGCAATGTAGATGTAGGAGGAATGTTGTCTATTTGTTCTTGTCATTAAAAGTTACCAAGCAAGGCTTTTCTATCTTTGATTATGATATACATGTAATAAGCCATGTGTATTTGATAAGTGTAAGGGATTAAATGAATTATTACTTTGAATTACACATATCCCAAATAAATTACATGTAGAGAGAAACATCACATGTATTTTGGAAAGAATTGGTATGAGAACAAACTACAACTACCCTAGGTTTGATGATAGATTCATGTTTTGTTTTTACTTTCAGGAGCGGTACATCAGCAACATTGATGGTGCAATCTCTTAGTCCAAACCGGTCTCAGACAGTGACAGGATCTAGTCCAGGAACTCAGTCTGGTCTAGCTACATTTGGATTTCCTGTCTATTTAGGTGAGAATGAAAGATGATAAACTTGGATCCTCTTTCTCTTCTTCTTACTCCTTCCTTTATGCCATTTAAATCTAAAAGCACTGTTTCAAACACTATTTGCTAATGGTTATGCCAATGAAAGAATGTATAGCACTGCACTACAACAATCTCTATTGGTTCACGTGTTAGACAACTCATTACTCTTGATTTTATTATATTTAATCTAGCATTTAATCTAGCATTTATTCTTGTTACCTGTACTACCAGTACTATAAATACATGTATGTACTAGGCCTGAGTCGAGTCGGTCGGTCCACCGGCGCCCGACCGATGCAGCCGGTCACCGGTGCAATTTCATGCACACCGGCGGACCGATGAAATAAAGAAATACATAAGAAATTCACAGTGTCAAAGACTTTGAAAATTAACCAGTTTTAAGAACTAAATTTCCTTATTTACATTAAAACTTTCACATGATATTAAATTTCAATCCTTTAATCAACCAAGTGGGACTATGGAAATAAGATCACCGAGCAAGATTTCTCGATTTTCTTGCTTGAATTTATCGGCCTGTATATTATTGTTGAATTCTGTGTGAGCGCTGCTGGTACGATTCTGCGCACCTTGCCCCGAGATGGCGCTAACTCCAGGCTAACTCTAGTGGAGTAATTACGAGTTGCAAACAAACAGATAAAAGATGGCAGCGCCCATACACGTACTATACAGAATGCAACAATATCATAATGTTATGGGCCGATAAATTCAAGCAAGAAAATTGAGAAATCCTGCTCGGTAATCTTATTTCCATAGTCCCACTTGGTTGATTAATGGTTTGAAATTTAATATCATGAGAAAGTTCTAATATAGATAAGGGAATTTAGTTCTTAAACTGGTTGATTTTCAAAGTCTTTCATTAACACTGAATTTCTTTATGTACCGGTATTTCTTTATTTCAACGGTCTGTCGGTCTCGCCGAAAAAT
The DNA here is from genome assembly GCA_025618425.1 of Heliocidaris tuberculata. Taxonomy (NCBI): domain Eukaryota; kingdom Metazoa; phylum Echinodermata; class Echinoidea; order Camarodonta; family Echinometridae; genus Heliocidaris; species Heliocidaris tuberculata. The sequence continues at coordinate 38,898,802 of CM046838.1, read as the reverse complement.
CACCGGCGGACGCCGGTCAAAAAAAGAAAACCGTTATGACTCAAGCCTATATAAATATTATGTTCTTTTAAGATCTCTCATGTTTTCCCTCTTCAACAATCAAAAACATGCTACTTTCCCGATGCGGGCGGCACGTTATATGCAGCTTTTTTGCACCGCATATTTTTTCATGAAATTTCATCGGTCCGCCGGTCTCCGCTGAAAAATCACCGGCGGGCACCGGTCAAAAAAAAAACCGTTATGACTCAGGCCTAGTATGTACATAAACTGCCTAAGCCCTTACATGTAGCTGTTGAAAAAAATGATATTCAATACTGTCTTTCTTCTTTTTTTTTTCATTCCTATACTAACATCTATAATGCTAGATTTAATGTCCATCTTATTTGTCGCCCTCTATAGTTGTATGTCATCCAACTGACCAATGACTATTTCTCATCTAGTGTGAATGGTTGTAGGGTGCATACCTGTAATTATTTCCCCGTAGGCTCATGTGTTAAAAATGAGAAATTAAAAAATCATGAAAAATAAGTGCTAGCAATGGCACCATTCAAACTTGTATCTTGACTAGTTCATACAATTTCCTTGACTTCCTGAGAATAGGAAGGGGTGTTTTTCAGCATTTTTTCTCTCTACAGTAGCTGCAACTTAGACTACCCACAAACCTGGTCTGAGCTACAGTGGTTATGAGGTTTCTTGGGCTGCTAATAACATGAATAAAGTCCCCATAAAATCCCACTGGGACCAACTCCTGCTCTCTCATGGGACTGATCTGAACAAGTTATTATCCCTCTTAATGCACATATGGAAAAAAGTGTTGAAATATGTATCATTAATTTTATATGAAATTTTTTCAACAATTACATCATCTTTGGTACGGGTCGACTAGGAATTACCCTAAATGACTGGATCTAATTACAGGCGTGGGTCCAGTATAGCTCAGTTATTTACTGCTATCCAACTGACCAATGGTTATTTCTCATCTGGTTTGAATGGTTGTTTAGCTCAGTTATTTACTGCTCTTAATCTTATTTGTCTCCCTCTATAGGTGGTTCTCCTACTGATATCATCCAACTGACCAATGGTTATTTCTCATCTGGTTTGAATGGTTGTTTAGCTCAGTTATTTACTGCTCTTAATCTTATTTGTCTCCCTCTATAGGTAGTTCTCCTACTGATATCATCCTACTGACCAATGGTTATTTCTCATCTGGTTTGAATGGTTGTTTAGCTCAGTTATTTACTGCTCTTAATATTATTTGTCTCCCTCTATAGGTGGTTCTCCTACTGATATCATCCTACTGACCAATGGTTATTTCTCATCTGGTTTGAATGGTTGTATAGCTCAGTTATTTACTGCTCTTAATCTTATTTGTCTCCCTCTATAGGTGGTTCTCCTACTGATATCATCCTACTGACCAATGGTTATTTCTCATCTGGTTTGAATGGTTGTATAGCTCAGTTACTCACCGCTCTCAATCCATCTGGTAATCTTCAAGTGGTCAATCTGGTCACTCAGCAGACTGGAGGAGCTGGAGTTCAGAATTGTAACATATGATTGGTCAATTTTCATTCCAACACCTTTCATGCCTTCTAGTAAGTGTAGATGTATTCTGAAGAGTAAATGTTTGATATGGTCTACTGAGAGCTGAATACACAGAGTTAACATCCTTCAGGCTCTCAACACATGATATCATCATGATACAATTATTGAGAAGGGTTAACTGTAAGTTTGTTGTCTTGGATAGAACTTGATTTTATGTCTAGACATAAAGCAGCAGATTGAAAAAGGTCTTCATGTCAACAATTCCATCATGATGAACAGATTGTAATATGAAGGGAAAAATGTCTTTCCAGTGTTTATCTTCCTATTAAATTGTTGTTCTATTCATTTTTGAAACACACCATTTTTTAATACAAAGATGTCTTGTATTCTACATGTATATTGTAAATGAAACAGTTTTAGTGTTGAGAGAGGCAGAGGGATATGCAGTATTTGATGAAATTTCTTTTGAATATGATTGAGAGAAACAATTACATGTATTCTGCATTAATTTCGTTTAAACATGTAATCATTACATGTTTAAACGCAATATGTTAAATTTTGCGTATCAATGTTTCATTTAGATTTGTACAAATAGTGTCATTGACTTTGGAAACATAAGCAAATCAGAAAATGTGTATATATAAGTGAGAGTAATTAATGAATTCTGGTATTTACAACTAAATTCAGACAATTACTTGACATGACATTAATGATGTGTCCTTCATGTTGCTTAAATCTGACCATTTACATGTAACTTATTAAGCAAGAATCAGCCCTTCTGTCCAACATACATGTCTCAGATAATGCCTTTCAGTACTATACTTCTTTCAGTCAAAGTAACTTATGTTTTATTCTTGTATGGTTGTGTGTTGCACTGTACTTGTTATCCACAAACACATGTCATACATACATTTTGTGAAATGAGTTAATTAAATATAACTAACTTTTACTATAAAGGTGGGAAGACATGATAATCAGAGAGGATTTATACAGACCAACAGTACTTCTTTTACAGTTAAAAGGCTGATGTTTCTGATCTTCATTAAATATAGAGTGTATATGCAGTGGAATCAAAACAAAGTAAAAAACTATTATATTTGGGAATGTTTTTTATTAATCTGAGATGTAAAAACTTAATGATAACACTAAAATGGGAGGAGCTACATGAAAAAAAGAAGAGTGAGTCATTTCATATTCATACAATGTACGTGATAGCATACATTTTATACAGAATCATTGTGGTGTGATTGCTGAATATTTGTCATTATATCAGTGAATATATGTCAGTCAATCTAAGAAATGCCTTTAACAATGTCATGGTTTTGATAGCTTATTGACATATGTAATTTTTCTCCATTGATCATGCTGCTAGTTATTTATGAAATTCAACTTTGAGTTTGATGTGAGCCCTAAACCTATTATATTTCAATCTAACACATTATAAGCATGATATAGATATATTTGCTGTGATATAATTATCTGAAAATTACTGAACAAACTAAAAATTTTGATATAATTATAGACATATACAGAAACCAGGTTCTTAACAAGACTTCACCTTGCTTTTTTTTACTCAGCAGTAGTTTTTTTATCATGTTTCCATTGCATTAATTATGTATTCCATATTTTTAATGTACAGTACTTTAATATTTATGTGTATTATTGTAAAGAAAGATTAGAAGTAGACTGAATGAACTACAACAAAGTCATATCGATTGTTAATTGTGAAACATTGATTTGAGTAATTTATATTGTAGACAGACACATTATGATGTCCCATATTTCCATTATGTCATTGCTGTTAATTTGTTGCTTAGTCCTATGGTGAGACACAATAAAAATCTCTTTGTATGTTTTATGTTCAAAACTGTCAATTTGGTTTGTCAGTTGTAAATTTTAAGGAAATTGAACATTTAACTCTTCAGGTAGAAAATGCATCAAACTATTTCCTGCAGTATTTAATATTTATTAACCACACAATTTGATTTAAGATATTTTGACTATAGATGTAGTAGTAAATGTATGAATGGTGTGAATATTAAGAAAAAAACTTGACATATTGTGCTCTTTTAAGATTTTTTTTTCTTACTGAGTTCCATGTATTTGAGAAAATTCCACTCTGTTCTGCCTCTCCTGTCCATGTAGCCTAATCATACTGTCATACAAAAGTAAATAATTCACAGGAAAGTAATGTATGAATCAGTAGCTTGATAAACACAACAAGTGAGGAGGTTTACTGCCATTGATAGATCATATTATTTATATAATTGATGCAGAAACTTCTTGTCATAACTGTTAAAGCTCCATTCAATTTTAACTTGGAACTTAGTCACATTTTTAGCAGAAATTTTAAATAATGTCTTTCAAATGTATCATAAATTATTGATTTCTGATCTTATAGAATGTTAAAAAGTGGTCTATTATTTCATAAATTTAAAGGTGTTTCCCAAAGATTAGAGAAAAGCTACATGTCTTTCAAGTTTCTATTAGGACATAAGGCTGAAATGAGAGAAATATGTAGAGCACCAGTATTATATAGTCAGCTAATCAAAGACAACATTAACAAGAAATATACATGTACTTTGCACTAAACAGCAAAACAGATTTATAATGCTATGGCTCTGTGTTATTTACTTTGATCATTTGTGTGCACATATATGTAGGAGACCCCTGTACTGAATATAATCCAGTCATAATTATGATATGAATATGTAAATGTATTCAAATTCCTTTCACAACATTATGATACCTTGAATATAGACTATTCCATCCAGGCTGAAAAATATGTCAGCAATAATATTTATATATCACCTTGATTGTTAGAAATGTATCTCATGTTTTTATAACAGACATTTAAGTAGTATGTGTGTGTGTGTGTGTGTGTGAATATTATATGTAGATTTTATTGCCACCTTAGTGTGTGTCTATTTTAGTGTATTTTTTATCTTAAATTTGTATTATTTTACTGAAATGAATGGGGGTAAACTATTTTGGGAGCACATAGCTTGTCTCTGTATTGGATCAGATATGAAAATGATCATTAGAATCATAATGTGCTAATTGCTGAATAAAGAACATATTTTATAATCAGGAATAGATTTGTTAACCTGTCCTTTGTTGTTTGTGTGAAAGATTTCTCAGTTCAGTTGTGAATGTTCAGAATAAATATCTTCTTTTAAAAACATAACCCTTCTATACTTTCCTCTTATTTCCGTAATCCCTCTCTCTGTCTCTCTGTCTCTCTGTCTCTCTGTCTCTCTGTCTCTCTGTCTGTCTCTCTGTCTCTCTGTCTCTCTGTCTCTCTGTCTCTCTGTCTCTCTGTCTCTCTGTCTGTCTCTCTCTATTATGATATAACTTTTATGATGCTCTTAATTCACTGGGGTTTCTACTATGCTAAGTAGTGATGGGGCCTTTGGGCTTTTAACAAGATTCTCTTTTGTCTACTTATACTTAACGGGCGTTAGTCGTTGCTGTGTCGGACAAGGTCATAAAAGGAGTTGCTATTAGTAAGATAAGAGCAACACTAATTTTGTCCCCAAAGTTTGCATAGAATTTAGATACAGCACGAGAATAGCGCAACTAAACTGAACGGTTAACTTGAAACCTCATATTCTCATTTTTTAAATCTTAACTGTTTTCCAACTTTTATTCTGAATAAAAGTGATTTCCTTCCATTCAGCCACCTAGTATGCTTCTTAATGATTAAGATGATCTTTTCATTAGATCACATGACTACCTGTCTATAAGATTAACGTTTCCTTCTGTACGATGATCACATGTTCTTTTATTTATTCTTCTTTTGTGTTTTCTTTCATTTATTGTGATAAATGTTCGTGACAAATAATATCTGTGAATTAATATTTTCGTGAATTGAATTTAGATCAAATTCAGAGCCACTTTTTTAGTAGACTTTGCTCTGTTAGGCTTTTATATGCAATAAAATTTGACCATCTTCCAGTATTTGTACTATCCGAAGAAATGTCGCTCAAATTTTGCCATTGGTGATTCTGATCATATGATATTTATGCAAAAAATGCAAGTTAAGATTGTTGCGTGGTTTATGTGTATCCTCTAGCAATTTTTTTTACTATGTATGCTTTTATTAAAATCCCGTAATTGCTTCACATTTCTGCCGTTATCAAGCAGAAATAGAGCGGTTTAAATCTTTATATACAGCTATGTACTTTAACATATATCAAATAAGATATTAAGGGGCAGAAATAGATTTCCTTATTTCTATAATGTTTGACATACCTATATATATAAGGGTAGAAGACAATGTAATAAGAGTTCAGTTTTGGATAAAATATATATGTTGGAGGTTTTATGTTTGTTGTTGTTTGGGTTTTTGGAGGTGTATCAATCAAAGATTTCATGACTATTTTTTGATAGAAATAATGAATATCTTTCGAATACAACAGTTTCTGAGCATAAATTTCCTGATAATGTTTGTTGATAAATCTCAAAATAAAACGTTGTTTAGAAAACTATATTCAAGTCGAAAATATTTTTTTCGGTTTCGATAGATAACCTCTTAAGTTTTAAGAAATAATTCATTTTCTTAGTTGTTGACCATGTAATATTGTTACGCTTAGAAATACTCATTTATCACCGAATACGTGATTTTATTAACACCAAGATCATTTCCCTTTCTTCTCCATTCATGCCCTTATCCGATTTATACAGAACTCCTCAAGGAACAAAATACATGCGCGCAACTTAGAAATTCAGTGTAAAAAGGATCGATTAACCCAAGACTGAAATTTGTTGCTTATATCGTAGAGACTTTCAATAACTTTCTTTTTCTGTTGTCCTACATGACTCAGCGACCGCCTTTTTTATGGAAGTCATCTCGAAATCTATTTTGCTAATGATTTGTAACAGTATGCGAAACACAAATTGAATAGATATATCTGTAAGTGATTATGCATACGAAACATTTACAAATGTTATTGCTTTCGACCAAAATCCTTCGCTTGCATCGATCAGCACATACGTGTTATTAGCAAAATAATTTTTTTCAAAGATATATACATGTATTTTGAAAACACTGGTGTTTACTCGTGTATGGCAATATATGACAATTTCATCAAAACTTCGATTTTTATTTTACACCTTCTAACCAAACAAAGAGTCATGAAAATTATTCTCATATAGGTCCATCAAAGTAAGTTTGACATTTTGTCCTGACTGTATACCTAATAAATATCAGTCATTTACCACTCATCCTGCATGTGTTTCCTAGGGAACGTCTGTTTACATGTAGTAACTTGCCACGCTTTCCGTTATTTGTTGTGGTTATTTTTCAAAATCATTCTTGAAGTTTCAGTCTGTTTTGCTTCGTTTATGGACGCTTTCCCCTAAACTGTCATTATAATCTTTATACTATTAACTCATCTCTGTGATATAAAAACAATCGAAATAGTTTCCTGCATTTATATGATTCCCCTAAGTCCAAGTCAGAATTGTATTTCCTTAACAATTATTTGGTACATAAATGGGTTAAATTCTAGAGGTACAAGGAAAACGAATATCGCTGTAGACTTCAAGTTTAAAACTGAAACGTCGTATTTTCATAAAGTAATTACGATAAACAATGGGCCGTTTACATAAAACTAAAAATTCCCTTTCTTGGCCTTTTTTGACCTAAAAAGCCAGGAAGCCTAGAAAAAAGGTTAATCATGATGAGAGCAAATCTTACTTTCGGTCTCTTTCCCTGATAATCCTTCAACTTTTTTTCCTCGACATTCCTTTTTCGTCACTTTTGCAGTGACAGTACTTCTCAATTAAGCTCTCTGAGGAAGTTATATCTTCACTCTGTGATCACCGATGCCGATATTGATCCAAGTTGCTATCTGTAACTTGTAACTGTAATCTGCAACTTCTCAAGTAATAGTGATTCCTTCATCACCGGAACAATCAAATACACTGCAGACGTGTTATAGAGACAAGAATTATATTCATCTGCTAAACATGTCTTCTGTTGAGTGGAGATAGTGCACAAGATGCGTACTGGCTTCCGATATGCCTAACCGTTACCATGAAGTCGAGCATATCAGACAAAATATGACAGCCCTGTAAAAAGCATTATTAACAAAGGATTGTAACTTTTTTTAATTTTCTGCAATGTCTGGTTAATGATATATAGGCTTTGTCATTATAAGTGACATCCATCCATGCTGACTCATCAGAAATTAAGCTAGTTGACATTCTCTGCCAGTCCCCTTCAATTATAATTCTTGTGAATACTATTCAATACGTTTAGTCAGAAATATTAGAATTTCTCTCAATTTTGGCATAGATAAAATATTCATCTTACTCGGTATGCTGTAAAATACTTCGCCAAATAAGTTTGGGTAAGTATTTTACCCTTAAATTTATAGCTAGCAGCTAACTATTCTAAATGCGTTGATTGGGTTCCCATAATATGCAGGCTAGGTCATATAAGTTGCGCACAAACAAATACATGTAAGTTGTCAAACCTGTCTGTCAGACAGGTAAATATATGTATGGTATACATAATATGTATTTAACAATAACATGGGGTATAGGGTGAATCATTGGCTTGTATACCTAGAAATCAACATAGCTTGTTACACGAAACTGTGCAATACTCATTCTCGTAAAGTGTAAATTTGAGCTGAAATAAGTCAAGCCTATAGGATCAGACGAGTTTAGGAAATGGTTTCCAGTTTTTTTAATAAACCATAGTAGAGTTTACTATAAAAAAATCTTTACTCATATATGAATTAATCATGCTACATGTCTAAGACAGGCCTACTACTACTACTAAGATAGACCTAACGGATTGAGTTGTTAATTATTAGAGGAAAAAATCAAACTATAGCAACTTTACAAATTCAACCCCGCTCAATATATATGTAGGTGTTAAGATAACATCCTAAATTGTGACATGCGCACAGTCATGTCATGTCCGGGCTTCCAACAAACGACACCCCGCCATTTCCGTGTTGGCTGCTCTCTGATTGGTGGAGGAGTTTTACTCACTTTAAGCTTGTTAGAGAACTAACCCTCTATGGACCTACTCAGTATTTAGTCATAACCTTAACGTAATGCATTCAATATAACATTCATCTATCTTTTATCCCTGGATTTAAACAGGTTTTTAATACTTTTTAATCTGGGATATCAACTTATCTGCCTTTATTCTTCGGAACAAAATAAAGTTTTAGTCGAAATTTAATTAAGTAAACTTTCCTCCAAAATAACCGCGAAGCAATTTGGCTCTTTGGAAGGTTTCAACAGTTCTTTGTAAATTGTGATATAGTAAACTACTGTGGCCATGTTGGTGCGGACTTGCTACTCAGTGATTGTAGTGTTTATTCTATGTCATATCAGTCTGCTGGATGCGACAGAAAATGGAGCTGATTTACAGAAACGAGGAGCAGGAACTGATAGAACTGGAACGATGGCTTTAAGGACTGGAACAGGACCTACTACTCCAGCTAATCCGACATGTAAAGTATTCTCATTAACACTTGTAGGAGATGATTCGCATTACTATGCTTGCTGTGAAGGAACAACTATCACTGGACCATCGGTTAGTACTATTCTAATTTTAATCAATTCAGGAGAGAGAGAACGCTAGAGAAAAAAATTATGAAAGTATTAGGGAAAATAAAAGTTCAGATAAAGCTAAGATCTTGAATTAAAAAATTAAACAATATTATAGGCATGAAAATAATGTTTTATGTCTACATGACTTCATTTCAAGTTCGTGTCCGACTGAAAACTATCTTCAGTTTGTTTGTTAACGGAATATACTTGTTCATTCATGAATAATCTTAAGATCTGTCATAGTATACCTTTCAAAGAAGAGTGAAATAATTATATCTATAAATGAATTGTTGATATAGACTATGAATATGACGGTAGATTAATATATATATCTTCATATCAAAAAGTAAATGCCTATTTTAATGGAATGATGAAGTTATAGGGATGCCACCATAAAACAAAAAAAAAAACAAAACAAAACAAAGCTAAACACCCCATGACGTTCAAAACTAATGACTACCTATTCTTAATCAATAGAAATTGTTACTTTATTTAATCACGAAAATTGCGTTTCTTTTTTTTATATAGATAATTTCATCAATGTTTCTTACACGTTTTCTATTCTATATGTGTATATTTTCTAGGAAGTAGTAAATTGGGATTGTGAACCAGGGCGTAAGACTTATGCGACATTGAACGAGAGTAAACCGTTCTACTGCGGGGGGATTACGGGGGAAGCTAACGCTAGAAGAAGGTAAGTACAAGCTATGTGTCAGATATTTATTTTCTAATAAACGTCAGATTTTATCTTACTATCAAGTTTTTTTTAGGAAAGGAAAGAACTGGGAAAATTTCTTTTTGCTTGTCTCAAAAATTTGCACCATATTTTGACAACGAAAATTATTGTCTCATGTACTTTTCCACGAAGAATCATTCCCATAATGTAGATGCATTATAATAGATTAAAATTATTATTTTATAGAGTCAAAACTTCTTTGAAGTGAACGCAAACGGGAATCTATAAAATCCACTTGTCAAAGAAAACTGTGAAACAAGGTTTTATCACTGTTGTTAATTGAAAGGAAATTATATACACTAATATACACACCTTCATCACAAGCGTAAATGTGAGTTCATAATGACTTCCTTCATATAAGAAGTCTTTCAGATCATCATTAAAATGGCATGTGACAAAAATGTTAAGATCTTAATTTGCTTGAACTATATTTTTGTGAACCAATTAGAAATTGTCGGTCTTTCCCCAGACGGAAAAAAAGCAATAAAAAACTAGTAATTCTCGAAATGATCTTGCCTGTCGGGGCATCATCGGTAAGATCAGTTTGATAAAAATTCGATTTTTTTTTTTTAAAGTAGTGAAATAGACAGTGTAATTATCATCCTCTCTATCAACTTAATTTTAGTGACATACGCTTTTCTATAGCCTCCTACTTTTGCGAGTGAGCAAAAATTTCGACACTCTTTTGAAATGTATTTTGTCATAAAAATATTCTACTAAAAATTAGACCTTCTTGCTACCGAATATGATGTGACGATTGCCCAAGCAATCGTCTCGAATGATTATGTTCAAAGATGACTCATGGCTGTAAAGTTATTGCTGTGAAGAAAAAAAAGTGGAATAACTCAACTAAATTTAGGGTGTTTATTACCTTAGGGAAAGAACTTGTATCTACCCAGTGGCGGATCCAGGGGGCCCTCCCCTGGGACCAAAAAGGGGCCCCAAAAATGCTGAGGACCTTTTTTTTTTTTTTTTTTTTTTTTTTTTGCTTGTCAATTTTTTTTGGTAAAGATTGAGCCCCCTCCCTCGAGAAATCCTGGATCCGCCACTGTATCTACCTATAGTTTAGATATTTCAAATGCTAATGGTAAATGAACACAAGTTATTTGCATCCACTAGTGATTAACGGGATAATTCCCTTTTATCAGCTGGTGCCGAATTATTTCTAGTATGATAATAATAACAATAATAATAAGTTCAATTTATATCGCATTACATAATACATTGCAATGCGCAATTCTTCATGTTCGTTCTTTCTCACGTATTTGTCATGTTAAAGTAATATCTAAATGTCTCTACTCTCTCTCTCTCTCTCCCTCTCTCTCTCTCCAATGCTCTTTCTTTCTTTCTCTCCCCCCCCCTCTCTCTCTGTCTGCCTCTCTTTATCTCTCTCCCATCTCTCTTATCTTCCCTTCTCTCTCTCTCTGTTTCTCTTCCCCTCTCTCTTTTCTTCACTTCTCTTCGCTTTTCTTCTATTTTCTTTCTTCTCTCTCTCTCTCTCTCTCTCTCTCTCTCTCTCTCTCTCTCTCTCTCTCTCTCTCACACACACACACACACATAGTAGCAATTGTTTGTTGCTAATGTCCGGTAGTGACAGGGTATGAGAAGTTTAAACTGACCTCTTCACACTTCCGCTCTTGATTCACACATCCTAACTAACAATCACAATTGTTTTTACCATGTATTTCTTAATTGTTGGATTATATCATCAAAATAATTTTCTTGCATGTGAATTAAACCGTTTGGACAATGGAAAAGATCATTTCTAGTCTATACCGAGACTTTACTTCGTGTTGTTGTTGTTGTTGTTGTTTTTACAACTGGTACATTGATTATTGGGAATTAATAGGTCACATTCGTTACTTCGCGAACCATTTCCCCAAAATATGATACGGTACAGTGTTCTAGGTATAGGGGTATTATTTGTATAAAATGCTTGTCTTTTAAGTTTAATCATATATATATATATATATATATATATATACTGATACGACATCGCAAATCCCCCCCCCCCCTCCCCCAAAAGTTGAAGATAATGGGATTTGTTTATAACACTGCTCATAACACAGGCCGTTAAAGTATGAAGAAATGCATATAATTATTATGTATCCTTTTTCAGTAATAACACGAATTTGCATGCATCTACATAAGGCTACGGAATATGGGGACATTCCGTCATTTTAGGCGATTTTTCTAAGCTTCTAATCAAGCTGAATATAAGAGGTAATACTGTTTAGCAAGCAACACACTTGCATGTATCTTACAGACGAGAGCCTGCTGTTCAGGGAGTAAGTTGGAAATCAGGAGTTATTAAGCATTTCCCGTCTCAACTGATCTAACAAACAAGTATGCAGGGTGAATGTCAACTCACGCTGTTTGCCAAATTTTTATCTCGCCTATATGAGAAAAAAAAAACCTGCTTTCCAAAAATAATACCTCCCCCCCCCAAAAAAAACAAAAAAACAAAACAAAACACAACAACAACAACCCATTGCGAGTTACCGTAATATCTTTATGATTTCCAAAATCTCTGAATTTTGTTCAATTAACTTTCTATCAGAGGCAGCGATTTTAGATCCAAAACCATTAAAATGAATAATCTTTGAAAAGAGACAAAAAGCTTGCCGTTTGCCTTTTTACCAAGTATTTTTGTACCATGTTACCATGTTTTTACATACTCCACAATCATGACAATATTACATGAATGCAAAAGCTTTCCTGAGGTATTACCTGATATAATACTTCTATTTGCCAGGGGAATAGATATCTTAACTCATTACATTGCTTTGAAAGGAATACAAAGCAATATCAAGGTATGTATGCATTTTGATTTCTGCTCATCAATTAAAATAGATATTGATTAATTTGGTTATAACTCCGCATGAAATGTTATCAATGATTTGAATCCTACATATAGTGAGCTACATTAGTTTGTAGTTGATGTTCCCTTTAAATAACAAGGTCAGAAATGAGTCAGCTTTCATGCTTTACGACTAAACTTTCACCGCGGTAGAACTAATAATTAGAGAGTAAAAACATGTTTGTCATAAACAGCAGCCAAGTTGTGGTAGTTGTCAACTGCAGCGATCATGTTTGTACTTTGATGTACAATCTGAAGAGTTATAACCTTTGTGTGTGTGTGTGTGTGTGTGTGTGTGTTTTTGTTTGACTGTTAAAGGGCAATAAGGTGATCCACTGACATAGCATCATCAAAATTCAACAATTATAAATAGAATCCCCGTAGCCAGTCTGCTACAATTTTGAATCCACGTTTGGCTTAGGGGTAATATTGTGTAATCAAATAGGCCTACATGAAATAACGCGATTGTGCTCTAGGACAGAAATATATTGGATGTATATATGCTGAGCTTTGTCACATATCTAATTAATATGAATATAATTTTCCTTGACGGGTATTGAAGCCCGTCATTGCAAAAGTATGAAAATATGATTATAATAGAAATTTCATAATTATCTTTACCATTAAGTGATTAGTACACCAATCTCTTATCATCTCAATCTTTGTCTAATTTAAAAAGAAAAGAAAAGAAGAAAACACAAGTAAATGAAATTGGTCACATAAAGTTTCTGAGTTCATTGCCAAGTAGATGATTCTCATGTGGAGCTAAACTTAAATGACTACCGACATGACTAGCAGACGATACTCAATCCGTGTAGGAATGGACAGGAAAAGTATGATTAAAGTGATTACGTGTGTTAGGTCCTTGTGAATGAGAAGTATATTGATGTGGTTAAATTGAAATATTTTATCATAAGTCTGTATGACTTACTCTTTGTGATAATAGATGTAATATTGTACTAAATAGTACTAAAATGGTCTTGCTCCACCCGTTTTTCTCTCTCCCTTTATGTCTGTCTGTCTGTCTCTGTCTCTGTCTCTCTCTGTCTCTCTCTGTCTCTCTCTCATTCTCAATCTCCCTTTCTTTCTTTTGTATCTCTTTTCAATGTTATACACCCACAATCTTGTATTTCTTAATGATGTTCATATTCATATTCATATTTTTTCATTTCCAATCAATTTAGAATATTAATTGGATAGTATAAACAAAGCAAAGACATGGAAGATGACCACTGTCAAAGAGCACAATAACAGTGTGTAAAACCCTTGAGGTCATACAGTCTCTTCAAACTATCTATCAATACAATGATTAGCTATTGTGTCATAATGCTATGTAACATCCGTATTAGTTTTATTGTTATCTTTACTTTTACCCATTTTTTTTTAGGAAAAGGAAGTTTACGAAACATCAGCCTCCATAAGATTAGGCGTAACGAGACGGATATTGGCACATATTCAATTTTTGTTTTTTATGGTGATATGATTGTAATGTATAGGCCTACCTATATTGCAGGTTTAATTTCAGTATATTTTGATTTGTTTTCTTGTTGTGTATACTGTTTTGATGCTGTTCCAAGATTCCTTTATCACACCTCAGTTCCTTGTAACAATTTCAAAATTTGTATTCCTAAATATTGAAATTTTATTTTCATCTCGTGTCCATACTCTTAGGATCAAGGAGAGTCTAACAATCGTTATGAAAATTGACTTCTATTATTTCGATTTTTTACATTTATGAACAAAAATGACATGCGATTAAAAAACAAAAATTGAGTTACGAATGGGTGATGACATTTTACAAGGGTACTGTCTTGTGTTTAATAAGAGGTGAATTTGTCTCTGCCTACACTCCCTTTTATCATGATATAAGGTCACATCTCATTCACTGGTTAATTATATCATATTCTGAATGATGAATGAGGATTTAATTTTTTAAAATTGTATAATTCGAAAGATTTTTTATTTTCAATTTTGATAGTACAAAAAGCTTACAGAAGAAATAAAAACAATAATTAGAAAAATAAATAATGCAAAATCAGCAAGTTTTCATTCCATAAATGAATTAAACGGTACACAATACGCTTACAATGATAATGACTTCAGTTTGTAAACTAACAATATTAGAGTATATAACTTTTGCCTTCTCTATTTGATGAAATCCCACTTGTTAGGTTTATATCATAAACCGCTTCCCTAATGCCACAGTCAGTAATCTTGATACACCTTAACACCAATATCACTATCTGTGTATACAACCATCAACCACACCGCCTACTCCAAATACACGTGACAAACTAGAATATGAGTGGACACCATTGGGGTCTGAAAACTATCACATTTATATTAACTTTGTGACAAATGAGACGATTCACTTTTTTGACAGCTATATATATATTACACACTATCACTTTTAATTGCTATCTGAATTCAGATCCTAACGATGAGTGAGTCTGACCACGATCAATGCCAGCTAGACATTATTGTCATTCATTTTGATCAGGGTCACCTTTTTCCATTCTTCAATAACATTACAGTTTTACCATTAAGTCTATTTTGATACAAACATTTAATAGATTAAAGCATCTAACTCATCCCTCATTTTCAAGAGAAATCCAACTTTAGAATTATGTTGGCCTATGCAGTTTACAGCGGTACCTTTTATGAGTATTTTATAAAATTGTTTTGGGAAGGCCTGTACAATTCAAACAAATTACAAATACACGGTACGTTTTCATAGTTTAAATTCAATTAAATTGTACTTTACTGAATGAAAAGTTGTTGTTTCCTTCTCTAGATCAGAAAATGGGAAAAACTAAGAAAGACAAAAGACAAAACTTGCATATTATTGCATTGGGAGGCCGGAATATAGGAACGTCGAACCTCTAGGTGTGCCGGAACAGAGAGGCGTTGGGTAATAATGCCGGAACATAACTTATGAGTATGACCCAACTCCTCAAAACCACCAAAACATAGCAAATCTGAAAACGTAGAAATGGGGTGAAAACATGATTTCTATGATTAGATATAAACGGTTACTCTTGGTTCATACGAAGAGCAACCGTTGATATCTAATCTTAGAAATAATCATAATATGACGTTCATGAGGAAATTAATCGAGTAATTACAAGTGTTGTATAAGTAGAAAGTAAGGAATTCTAATTCAAGAAGGCTGCACAAAACAAGTAAAAATATTCCAGTAACATTTGGGTAATTTTCGAAACATATAGATACTGTATGGATTCTGTTCCTCTTCTTCTGTTTTGGAACTTTTGGAAAAAAATAGATCGGAATATAGAAGATCAGAGTCTAGTCAGTGCCCTAGCCTTTTCTTGCTTGTATGGTCACTGATATACCTAATGCAGCTGACATAGCTGGCAATATCTATTTCATTCAACTTCATTACTTTAGTTGTATAGACTGCTACCAAATTTTGAATTTCTTATGACAAAATAATTTATAATATATCTTATTTTATACCGGCATTACAAATCCAGTATGAAAGGTTGGGGGAGGGGGGGGGGGGGGATTGGAAGCTTACCCTATGCATTCCTTTCCAATTATAAATTGAATCATTTCAACATATTTCATACCTATGCCAATGGTGTATATCGCATTTGAGTCGTTATTTTTGAATGATATTACAAAATTAAGGATGACGCTATGCGTTACTATGGATATGGTTGCTATATGACTTGAAATAAAACGTGCCAAAGATAATATTATTGGCATGAAGGTCTCAACACTTCCCTTCATCTTTATCAATAATCATAATTTGTAAAGGCATTTCTTAATTAGATTATAACCTTACGAACACTGCTACGTTTTGATAAAGAATAATTCTAATCAGGGGCGGCGCCAGGGTATTTTGATAGGAGGGGCAAGACGACCTAAAGATGACGTCATATTTTTTCTCCATTAAATAACAGGGGTAATATAGAGTTATATGTTTAAGACCTCTCTTTTTAATACCTCTTTCTTCTTTCTTCCCTTTTCTTCCCTTTTCTTCCTCTTTTTCTTCTTTTTTCTTCTTTTTTTTCTTTTTTCACTACTTGAAAAATCATAGGGGGGCGGTCGCCCCCTCTGCCCCCCCCCTGTAGCGCCGCCCCTGATTCTAATTATATTCTTAAAATGTTCAATCAAATTGATACGACATTGAGCCAACTCGTACAAGTTAACATGATTAAGACCAAACACTTGGCAGAATGAGAGTGAATATAACAATGTTTAGACATTTCAAGAATTTAAAGTTAATGTATATCAAATTTGGTTATGTAAATTAACAGATCTTGATTATTCACAAGTGACATGATAATAGACAAACTTTAAACATAGCTATACAGCTTTAACAAAACAAACGATAATAAATAAAACACATTTAGCAGGAATCAACAGGGAGTTGCTTCTTTCTATAATAACATAATGATATAATGCGCTTCAAAAGAGCATTGGAAATGATTACTTTGCATGGTTTTATAGCTCCGGTAATCGTTATCAGTGCACAGTGTACCCATCCTTCAAAGAGAGGAAATAGTCCTAATGGAGGGTTGGAGATGCCGGTGAGCTAGCTACCTTTTTCACAGCCTCATATCAAGTTAGCTTGTCTGTAACCATGGTTACGATAAATGTCAAATCTCCCCCTTACTATGAGCAAGCAAAGGAGCAGGAAAGGGTGTATCCTCGTCATATCTCAATTCAATCAATGACTGCTTCTCTTCTATGTTAACACACTTCTTCCCGTTTCCATTCACTCATCAAGCACCATTGAAACAGTAACGGACCGGCAGGAGGGCACGATTATTACAATCTTCTGAGAAGAAGAAGAAGAAAAAAAAATTGTCACAGTTTTAGGTGATAGTTTACACCAAGAATATATGACAACCAACCAACAAAAAATATAAAGATAAAGGTTTCCAGATTTGGGTAAAAAAGGGAGACTTTTGGCAGAAAATGTGATAGGGGGCACATTTTTATTTTGTGGACTTAAGGTATCCCACTTTGATTTTAAAAGAGTGCACGGGCTGATTCTCCCCGGCACCCTCTCCATCCCTTCCGGCTCTGCATTCAAGGATATTACGTGGTATTTCAGATTCAGTACATCATTATTCAAAATAAATCTCCAAAAATAGACAGCAAGATAACCATACAAAAGAAAACGTAAATTTTACAGCGAACTTCATTTGTGTCAATGGTGCATTAATGACATAAGACAGAGAAAACACGAAATTATACTATGAGACAAAGTCCTATTTGAACACACTGCACTGTGAGCATTGTGCATGGAATTTTAGAATGAATATGTACAACTGAACCACGAACCAAGGGGAAAGAAATCTTTTAGAAAGCCTTTTCTAGAAAAAAAAAAACTTAAAAATCTTAAATGGTATCTTGAATAATGAAACCCAGCGAGGATCTTACTCATATCCGTCGCATTTTGAAATGAGTGTACATTTTAAAGTAAAGCTAGATAAATAGCAATTCTTGTTTCTTATCTTCAAGCGAAATATTCTGGGCAAGCATATATTCTCCATTTTAAGTCTGAATATTTGTATTTCTATCTTTAAATCAATCAAATATTGCATAATATCATAAAACTTATATGCCTATCCAAGTACACTCAGTTTTACACGTAAAAGGCATGTTACGCCTATATTTTGATATTCGGTAGTTATACTGCACGCATAATGTGTTTCGCCCTTCAGTTGTTATTTACATAGAGGTCACGGTGACTTCAAGTTTAGACACGTTTGCATATCGTTTCCCTCAAATCCTTTTACTTTGAAGAAATCGCGAGATAAATATTTTCCTGGACAAATCTAACCTTCCGATAAACCAGTATGACCTCAACGGAAATAGATGGAGGAAGTGTTAACTCTAGCGATGACACATAGCTGAATGATTGCATTCACGCATGCGTACAACACGATGTAAGCATATAATCACTGACGTTTACAATTATGATAAAATCTGACAATTGATTAGAAATTATGTTTTT
Source organism: Heliocidaris tuberculata (assembly GCA_025618425.1). Taxonomy (NCBI): domain Eukaryota; kingdom Metazoa; phylum Echinodermata; class Echinoidea; order Camarodonta; family Echinometridae; genus Heliocidaris; species Heliocidaris tuberculata. The sequence goes on along the minus strand of CM046838.1, from coordinate 38,880,094 downwards.
ATTTTTATTCAGTTTTCTTCATGTCTTTCTTTCATGACCAAGTCAGTTCAGGTTTCCATTCACTTAGGCATAGCCCGACTACTATCAAAACGAAGAGCTAGTATATTTTTTTATTCCTCACATTATGTTTCGCAAAGATAAAATGACATCAGCAGTAAGGGCCATTAATTATGAAATTTAATGTTCATGAAAATAAATTCACATGATTTGGTTATAAATTTCATTCTAATGAAATTTCAATGCCATAACATTTTGTCTTTTTAATACTTATAACACATGCATAAGGCCTATACTATTAGCTAAGGAAAAGTTCCTTTATCTGGTGAAGAGTATTTTGTATGGTTAGTGAAGATCTTATATTTTACAGACTACAGATTGCATTTAACAAATTTCTGTATCTATCGATAAGTATTGCGGTTTATTAATGAAACATCAAAATTTGAAACAAGAATGCATGGTCTATTGTTTCTATCCTCCTTCATCAATCAGCCCCTATGTATCGTCTATGATAGTAGTAGTGGCGTAGCGTGTGACCAGACATTGAGAAGGCATCGGCATCATAGGGAGGGGGGGGCATCGATTTTACTCCGTTGATGAAACGCGAATTAACATGGCCATTGATCGGGGGTTGGGGGTTGGGAGCGGATCATATTATCATCTTCATTTCATGTTCCCTTCCCCCTCTCCCTTTTATGCTTTCTCTTCTTGTTTATATTTTCTTCTTTTTTTTTCATTTGATGGGAGCACGTGCCCCAGTGTCCCCTGTAGCTACACCATAGTTCAGGACCATTCATTTTATTGACTGAATGTTGCTTTTTACTATAGAGGTGAGCTGCAGAGATCAGAGTCACACCCGGGTTAGGTTGATTAAATTTCTTCTGAAAAAAAAAATCACTGTTCATCGCTGATGTAAGTGCAGAAAGATGCCTTTAATACACAAGAAGTCGCCATTACCTGCGAGTTGGACACATATTCACTTAAAAATTAGGTTCTATCGTGTCTAAATTATTGTATCGGGTCAATATGGATGCAATGATTATTATTGTAGTTAGGGTATTTGTTTTGGGGCTCATTGATAACAGCAGAGGGAAGGACGTTACATGTATCATATCTGATTGGGATAACATTCAAGAGAAAGCATTGCGTTCAAAGGGAAAATCTCAATTTGCCTACCTGCTGAGCCCTCTTATATAAAGCTGCAGACCTAAAAGAAATATCGTTCTAGTGTTAAATCGACAAACTGACCTTATAACTAACACGTTGTGGTTCACCTATCATAAAATGGAACATATCTGGACTAAATTGATTGTTTTCCGTCACACCATATCTAGATTCCCAGGGACATGATGTTTTGACAACTTATAGATAAATGGTTGAGTACAGGGTCAACGGATGTAACTCTCTTGTCAAACTTTGACAGATATCCGTAAAAACTTTCACTTTCAGAAGATTAACGACTGATAAATCATTCATAACCAGATAAAAGGAAAACATTAGCTGAAGAGCTTAACTTTTATCTTTATATATTGTTGCACTTGTTTAAAAGGGGGCGTATTCATTATCCTGAGTTGTTCAATATGTATTGTCTTTCCAAAGTCAAACCATAAAGGTTCGATTAATCTACCTTACACGAAGTAGATCCTCCAGCATGTACAGTTCCAAATAAAATCACTTAGAGAGTTCTGACATTAACGAGAGAATGTAAGACTTTGGAAGGATTTTACTCCGTCTACCCAGCCACATGCCATCAATCGTCATACTAAAGTAAGACATAGATAATAATAGAGGATGCTCGGAGCTGTAATAGATTTTATTCTTGTATCTTTTTTTAAAATTAAAGTTTGATAGTTTGCTTTATGATCAAGAAGTTAACTGAAGAAGAATGTCTCCATCATTCTGATGTTCACTCTCTTTCTTCCTCTTCCCTTATTTGCTAAATCTCCGTCATCACACCATAAATAGTGTCCAGATTGGTTTGTAGGCCTATAGTTTTGTAATCGTTCCTACTTCAAGATGCATTGTGATTTCATTTGTATATATTTCTCATATTTCATTTGTTGCTTTGTTATTTTAGATGTGACGAGAGATGGAAGTGGCTGACTACTGAAGGATGTTTTAAGTGGACTGAATGTTTCCTAGGAGTATGTCCATTTGAAGCAGAGAAAAGAGGGTAAGATTTATGTTTCTCTGTCCCCCCCCCCCTCTCTCTCTTTCTTTATCTCTCTCCCTCCCCTTCCGCTTTCTTTATCACCATTATTCATCCACTCTACCAATTAAAAAAAAAAAGGCAAAAATAATTTGAATAATGTAGGCTACAGTGCGATCAAGTGAAAAACAGTATTTGGAGGTTAAATCAGTTCACTAATTGTCATTGGAGAAGTATTTCCATCATGGATTTTTTAAAAAGTTTTACATAACAAGCAACTTGGTAGCCTTTCTCTGAATTATTATTCCCAGCTATATGCCCTTATAATCATGATAGCTATTACTTTCCACTTTCGACAATGCTGGTGCAAATAATGTTTAATGAGGTATCGTGGTATAGTGGATTATGTCCCTGACCTGCTGACTGTTGATCAAATTGTTCACGCTTCGAGGCCTAGTCCGGCATTAATGTCTTTGGCAAAACATTAATCTACATTTGCCACGCTCAACCCATGTGTATTAAATGGGTTCTAGATAGGATGTGATTGATGATTTCGGTGCCTTAGAGCAGCTAGGTTAAAAGCAGAGTAATAGTAATACTTTGTAGGCACCTTCAGCTGGCACCTGGGATGGATTAATATGTGGAATGTAAATGTAGCTATTATCGTCAATACTTATTTGTTTTTATTTGTTATGTTCTAGATCTTCAGTAGATGCCTCATTCTGTGGTGATGGTCGTTGTGATGATGCTACTGAATCTCATAATGACTGTCCTGCTGATTGCTGTGGTATGATCAATGATAATTGTTTAGCTCTCAATAATACCTGCCCTGATCCCTGCTGTTCTACACCATCATGCTGTAAAGCAACGTTCGGATCTCTCAACACCTCTCAAGTATGGCTTGTCATCATCGTCAGTGTGGTCGGTTCTATCCTTCTTATCAACTTTATTTGTTGTTGCTGTTGCTTCTGTTGCTTCAGGAAATGTTGTGGCAGTAAGAACAATGGCAGCAACGCCGTGGTATGATCAACCACAGGTCAACAATGGTTCAAACACGGCGAATGAAGTGTTAATTTAAGAAGTTGAATGTATTCGTCATAAAGCACATTGCGCATTATACAAGATCCGACGATGGATCAGGGAGAGTGTCAATTTGAATTAATGATTTAACTCTAGAATTTACCTATCGTTCATGTCCATGACTGGTTATTACAACCCAAAATAGAATGCCCAATCTCGACAAGATAGTCTATTTGAGAAAAGGACCTTTTTGTTATGATGGATCCGGGCAATGTCAGACCATTGTCCACGAAATGAAGCCGGTTGGGCCTTTACACCATAATGTTCAGTTTACTATTCACTATATAACTTTAGCAATTTTTCATGGTTTTAATCTTTCACAAATCATATAATTCTATATAATATTTCTATCAAATTTCGCTTGTTGCCTAAAAGTGCAGCGTGCATTTGTGTTTATAATTGTGCTAGTAGACCAGGGGCCTGTAACATAAAGAGATACAATCAATCTTACGATTGATATCAATCTTAAGTCTATGGCAAACCATGTACTGAAGAGTTACAATTGATCGTAAGATTGATTGTATCTCTTTATGTTACAGGCCCCAGCACAGACACATGTGATTAGAGACTCCTTGCAGTGACTTCTTGATGAAATTGAAGGAGAATATACAAAAGAACAGAAATAAATTTGTATATTGTCACTGTCCTGATAAATACAAATCATTGAATATGGGATTTTAATCTGACGAGACTATGTGAACTAAATTTTTCTTATAGGAACCAAACTATTTTCAAAAAAAAAAGTTTAAGAAGCATCACTATCCAAATAAGGGATGAATGCTTGTCATTTCCTCTAGTGTTCAGCTCATGTCAGTGACATCATTTCTTCATAAAACTATTTGAATCACTTTCTACTAAGATCATGTCTCGGTATTGATATCATATTCCACATTGTGTTTTCATTATTATTTGTAGTTATATACTTCACATTTCTTTCAGTTTCAACCATTGAATCTCATTAAGTTTGCACTTTAAGACCCCCAATTCTCTGTTTATATATGTCTAATTGTTATCTTTATTTTGGGATAGATATTCTTGTGTAACCCCTGGGTAGGTTTTGTTAAAAGTCAGAATAATACTTTGAATACAATAGTAGCGTGGGAATCATCTCCTATTTGGTATCGGAAACTTGTAGTGCTGTTCTAAGCTGGTTAGTTCCTTCCGTTATATATCCGCAAGAATTATCTGACCTTGGAGTTCTAAGCCCAAATTTATAAACTTATGATGTGAACTCTAGGGCCAGTCGATGCTTCTCTTGTCGAGTCATGCGAGAGATGAGAAAAATTACAATGAATTATTTACAATGATACCTCAAATGTAGTAAGCCGTCACATATTTGAAATAGTTGGAGGATAATCCACAATAATAAGAAGGAAAGGTTCGAATTTGCACATTAGACGGTGCCATTTTGCTGGCAGCACCCCTTTAATAAAAGTGCAAATTTGGACCTCAAAGTGAAATTTTGGCACCCTTATAGATAAAACCTGGTCCATGGGTGAAGTTCAGTGTGCAAAACTGAATCTTAGTTTCGTGATACAAATGTTCATAAGTGCAATATGTAAAATTAGGCTCTGATGTTAAGTTATAAACTAATTTATAAACTTCTGTAGCGGTTAGGGTGTATTTTGAACCCTCTTGTTTCGTTGTGATTGGAGTTTAATTATCTGACTGCCTTATTATACAATCGTATTTTCTGACTCTCACAAATTAGTAAGTAAAATGGTGGAGGAGGGGCGGGGGCACGGGGGGGGGGGCGTTGATAGCTCTAAATTGTGAAAGAAATTTTGAAACAAGGTAGTAGTGAAATGTACTGCATTTCATTCAAAGTGTATTTTGTGTTTTCTAGCCTACTCATAAGTTTTCGTCCTGTCTGTTTCTTAGGGAAAAGTGTCTTATTAGTGTCATAACAAAGACAAAGTTTGTTTTGTAAACGTTGTAGGCCTGTATTGTGAATTGTTCATGTGTTTTGTGTTGTATATAATGATTAGTATGATCTATGATCTAGTTTTAAGTGTTTATGTCTTAAAAGACTTTTTGCCAAGCTAACACGACACTGCCATGATCGTGAATATGTCGCTAAAACTGCCGATTTGGCAGCGATATTGAAATGATGTAGAGATGTTCAATTTATAATTATAATCTTGATTATGTATCATGTCTATCTTAGTATTACCCATGGTATTATCTTAATGTAAATAGAAAAGGAATCATTATCAAGAAACTGCTAACAATGTGAGCTCTTACTAAATGAATATTGTGTAAACCCGAGGAAAAATATACAGAGAATATTTCTATTTTCAAATAAAAATGGAACGACAAAGCTTTAAAATTATCTAAAAATGGGAAGGTTCAAAGCCCCATCGTGAAAAACGTAATTGTTAACTTTTGAGGAAAGCTTTATACCAGACAAAACTTTGTGATTTTAGATGCGTGGGTGCTCAATGTGAGCGGAATAGATAAAAGGATGGGCGCTAAAACGTTTGATAAAAAAAGGTGAGGTGCTCGAGCCCCTTAAGTTCCGTTCTTTTTTTCGGCGGACCCTGCATATTATGAATTTTTAGTCCTTCGAATAGGATAAAGTCCTGATTTTTCTATAACATTACATTTTGCTTCTCCGGAATCTAATTAGAATAAAACAAAGCTCTCTCGCTATCTTTCACTGTTCAGAGACCCTATAATTCCCAAGCTGTAGTTATTAAGAGGAGAATAACGTTTTCTTTTTCTGTGCATTCCAACCAGATGAATGTTAGCAGTTTCGCTTAAAAGATACAAGATGTAGCTATGTTGATCATTATATTTAATTATTATCATTGATATTGATGTTTTTATGGCCAAGCTAACACGACACTGCCAAATAGTTCGTGAAGATATCGGAAACTGCCGTTTAGGTACCGATATCTACTATCTATGCAATTTGTAAATACGTACATAGTTAATCTGTATAGAGAGGCAATATAGTAGTCAAAAATTGTAGAATTATAAAATATTTCCCTTATATGTTTGTTGTAGAGCTCTATATATCTGTAAATACTTGTCTTAAATTTATTGTAATAGCCACTTCGAAATCAATGAAATAAAACCCAAAACATCAATAAATTATAATGAGTCTATGGGTGGATACATGCTATTGTTATCACAAATATCAATTAAGGGTGGTCCTATACGAACGCGTAAAAGTTAGGTCTAATATGACCTTAATACCAAATGAATTCTACACGTTGAGATGGTTTTAATTTAAACGACTGTTACAATGGCTTTGGTATGAAGAAAAAAAAAACACACACTCACCCCTACTTTTAAGTATGTTTATTTTTCATATTATCTCATGATTTGTTCGTTTCTAGGTAACAATACACCCCCCCCCCCATGATGATGATGTAAATCTTTATGGTGAGTCAATAGGCCTATCCACTTGCGTGCTCGTTTTACATCACTTCATTAGCAAACGACCAAAATGACCATTGACGTATATAGATCGAGTCATTTTTAAATACACTATTGTATCCTTCAAACTTTTATCTCAAAAGAGGCTGGTCATAACAGAACAACAGAATACAATTATTTTGTATATATATATATGCATGATAAAAAGTTGCAGTGATTTTGTGTAATGAGCCTTTTTGGCCATGAATTGTCAAAACACTCCGAAAACATGTTATGAATGATGAACTTATTACATTTTTATGCAAATTGAGCAATCATATATACTGCTGGGTTGTGAATAAAGTATAAGTTTATCAAGGGTTGTTTCTAATCTAGTTGGAATTAAAATGGTTGTAAATATATGTAGAAAAGATCACGACACACATGAGAGAGAGAGAGAGAGAGAGAGAGAGAGAGAGAGAGAGAGAAAGAGAGAGAAAGAGAGAGAGAAAGAGAGAGAAAGAGAGAGAGAAAGCGAGAGAGAGAGAGAGAGAGAGAGAGATAATGGTGTATAAATGAGATCAAAAAGATGAATGTCATACCGTGGGCATAATGAAATGAAATAGGAGAAACAGTACAGTAACAAGACTGAGAATTTCAGAAAATTAATGTCAATGTGCAAAAAAAGACAAATTGATGATGATGATGATTAAGATGATGATGATGATTGGTATTCTAAGAATGGTTTCATGATGACGTAGTACCAAAAAAAATTAGGTTCTACCTACACGTACATACAAGTACATACAAAGATAAAACAGATATGGACCACTGCTTATAATTCACAACAAAAACAAAAGATTAGGATGTTGGTTAATGAGAAAGACATGACTGTTTTTATTATTCTCACATTGTGTTTTCATCCATTTGAGTAAGACATAACGATTGTTCCAAACATGACAGAAAATAAGGGTGCTTTCACCAAGGATGACAAACATTTGCTTTCACATGTACCACATAGGCAGTAATATCTATCTTTTCAAATCACTAAATATACAAAGTAACACTTCGATTACTGATGACAGTTACAAACATAGTATCAAGCTTGAAATTTGCATAATGTAATGTAACGCTTTTGGGTTAAGATTTAGAACATTAAAAATAATACTATTGGTAAAATAATGCTCTGTAATTTAATTCATTTGGTAAAGGTGATTGTCAATTACTGACAATTCATGACCATGACATCTCTAAGTACCACTACAATGCAACTGCCACTCTACAAAATCTTTTATTTCCTTATGTCATGACTCATGGTGCTGTTGCCTGAATAAGATGTTGAATGAGAGATACAATGTACAATAATGTTTATTTCTCAATTAATTAGTAATGCATGTTTCATAGCATTCATGCGCCAAACAGTGAACCTGAATGAAACTCAAAGCACTATTTTACAAACATCATACCATGAATATAGATAATAATTCACTCTTAATAAAATCTAAGCTTTAACCTTACAATATCCAAACTGCAATTTGATAGTAACTTGTAATATGTTTTCAATCAAAAGCATCAGCATGTTATTTTATCATCAGTTCGTACAAGAGGGGTGGTCTTGTACTTCCATTTTAAACTGTAACAGCAAAAATGAAACACAGAGCTGATATATCTATAAGACACAGCATATATTACAGCAGATAGCAGGATATATTAATTTATTTACAAGTACATAATAAAATCATTTATTGCTAATCAGAATTGAATTGCATAAAACTGTTGCATAATTTCAAGCTAAATATTCATGACACAGGATAAAGCTTACAGCTTCAGCAGACCTAAAGTAAATACAGCTTGGGGACTTCATACTATCTTATAGAAAGCTTACATTCGGTCGATAGTGATTTAATGAATGCTGTATATAAATCACGGAGTCATATTAACATCAATGGAGGTATATGCAAAACAAAAGAAGAAGCAAAAAATCTGTGAATCGTACATCACTCACTTAACTGATACTTAAATGACTAAAACAAAGACATGAAGTATGGAACTCATATATTACAAGCGACAAGTTGACTGGTGTGTCATTTAAACAAAATTATCATTGATGCAATGTTCTCATAAACCTATCAACATATGATCACCATATATATATATATATATATATATATATATATATATATATATATATATATATATATATATATATATATATATATATATATATATATATATAAAAAAATATATATATATATATATATATATGTATATAAAACCATATATACAGGTGTATATATGCATGCTCTTGAAGTTTTGTAAACCTAAGATATTCATGTGTATCATATCAGAAAGCCAGGGCTTCATAATCAAGTGGGAGTAGTTCCGATGTCAACAGTGTCTGTTTTTGCTGTTTTTGTTTTGTTTTGTTTTCTTAATGCTCTTTGGTTAAGACATTCATACATAGTTTAGACAACTTGATTTCAGTAGGTAGCTATGAGAATGCTGCTATGTTGGACATGTGCATAGCATATTATTATGCCCCTTATTGTTAAATGAAGTATGTGTATTGATGGTTCTCTTATCCAGGCCAGACCCATTCATACAGTCACAGAGTTTGGCCAACTTATTAATGCTTGCCTAACAAAGCAACATGAGCCATATTGTCACTCACTGGAGCAGCGTTTGCCAAACTCTATGTATGGATGACACTGCTTCAGGCTAGAGTACCTTTATATAGAGAGTAGAGACATGGACGTCTGACTTTTCTGGAAACAAAATGGCGTTCGAATTCTTTCTATTAAGAACATCCAGGTGCTCATAGGAATTGAATAGAAATGTTGCATAGCAGTGGAAACAAAATGGCATTCAAATCATGAGTTGTCGCTACTCTCTAACAGAGGCACTCTACTTCAGGCTGTATAATAGCCCCATCTGTTGGTGAAAATAAGATTAGAGCCAGATATCTTATTTCACTGTCTACATGTCTTATACCAAAAAAAGATATGAAGTCATCGAGTGGGAAGGAGAAGAATGTTCCCCTAATAGATTTCAGCCACTATCATTGTTCAAGTATAAATCACAGTTATGTAGGATCGACATGTAATTACTCAATCATGTTTATGTCTTTTCAGTGATTGACAATTAAATACAAATATACCACTATAATTGTACATGTATGTCCTGATCCACACACCTTCAAAATATCCACCTACATGTAATTCCATACTTTTGATTGAGAGCAAATAGAAGTAGGTAGGTTCTTCAATACATGTATGCCATCAAAATATCTCAAATATACTCAAATATAGAGAGTTCATTAAATAATGTAAGTATATCACTGTCTTTACAAGAACGCTTGAATTCAACAAGAGAGAGAGAGAGAAAATGATGATAAAATGACATGACCAAATATACACAGAAAGAACTCTGAGCATTCATAGAATAGCATCTCCATATATGATCAACATTACAAATTAAATAAGCTATATATATATATATATATATATATACATGACCCTCCACCACAAAACGACCAATAAGTCGGAAATTTGGGTTTTTAAAATTTTAACACAGTATGAAAGCTTAGATTCTAAACTTTAAAATGATATATAACTTGTCTTGTTTGGACTAAGCAAACCCTTGTAAATTACAATAAGAATGCCAACGTGTCAGACGGGCTAATGACCAAAACAATAGAGAAAACGGGCTCTAAAGAAGAGTGACTATTTAAGAGCGCCTTATCTGTGTCCTATTGTTTGTCGCACAAAAGGTTGAGTCAAAACTCCCTAGCATACACTGTGGAGTACTAATTGGATTGGGTTGAAATTTTCCATCCCTTCAGAATAGGTATATTTCTTTGTTTCTTTAGAATTTGAATATCAGACAGTGCATAGTTTTTAAGATATACCAGAAAAGCGATGTGAAGTACAATCCCAGCAAGTTGACACAGAAAGTTTGAATGTCCAGGAAAACATGGTCATTTTGAATTAGAGTAAAAACATATTTCAACAAGATATTTTAACCTGAAATTTTGTCAGATGGTAGATTGATAAATGAACTTTCAGAAAATACACAAAACTTAAAATCAAAATTTCTACCCAAAATCACCTTTTTCAGCTGTTTACTCTAAAACTTCCATTGCGACTTATTGGTCGTTTTGTGGAGGAGAGTCACACACAACACACACACACACACATATATATATATATATATATATATATCCAGTATTTATCAATGATAAATACAGTATTTTGGTATATACATATAAAGAGAATTCCACTGAAGTTCAATCATGAAAATGGATTTAAATATGATGTACCAGTATAACATTCCTATGAAATTTTACCTCATATATACAAATACTTAATTCAGCCTTGTTTGAGATCCGTGTTTTTTGAAAAACTATCATTAAATTGATTTGAATGAAAGTATAACTCCCTTAACAAGCATTTTATACCTCTGTTTAACTTATACTGTACTATTTTACAAGAATCATATTGAAATGATGTTACTTCAAATAAAAAATGTTTTATTAAGGAACTATTCTTGACATGCCCTTTATTCTCAGTATAATGGAACAATGGAGCTATGAAATGTATACCACATTATACTTTTTCTGCCTAACTACATCTTAACAAGGATATAAAGCAATGATTATAGGGGTGAATATAGCTCTCTATGACTACACCATCAGGTTATAGACACATCATATAATAATAAACATATCCTCTCTCTTAACCATCAAGTTTCAGCTACATTAACAATGGATTTGGCTTTAAATCAAAGCAATATTGAACATTCAAGATTCCTTCTTCCTCTTGTTGCATTCTATATCTTGTTAGGATTCCCAGACAGAATATTGGATCCTTTCTTCAATTCAATAAAATCAAGACCACACAGTGGTTTTGCTCTAATTTCTACAACAATACAGAAAATATTTGTCTATACCACATCCTTTTCTGACTGATTACACAATTCTTTATAAAATATGCAGCTAGAAGTATATAAAATCTTGAATCAGATCCCACAAACCTGAGTTAAGATGTAATGGTGTCCCAATCTACAATGACATGACCCTTCTATACAAACCTGACACTGCAACTAGAAATGATTCTAAAAATGAAAAGAATGATCACCAAAGAGACCTTGCTCTAAAATAAAGCAGATCTAAACCACTGGTTACCTCCTATCACATGACCCTCCCCCCCCCCCAACCACAATCTATTTTGCAAAGTAAGCCATCAAGTAACTAGCCCAAACAAGCTCAAGCTAGAGATATTACACCAATTAGTGCTTCTCAAGAAAAAAAAGAAAAAAAAGAAGTTGCCCATCTCTAACAGCGTATGTCAAGGAATCTCTGCTTGCTGGAGGTATTAGCTTGGGCCTAACAGTATATCATAGTCTAAATGTTTACTTCATGGGTGAATTAGCCTGCTAATTGGCCAAATATCAGACTGTTTCATGAATAGACTCTAGTTTACTTGGGAATATAGCTTGAGCTAATATTCCCAGCACAAGGGAGTAATAACCTGCTATCTGCATCTTCAATGCAAATTAGCTTGACCTGCAAATAAGCAGGCAGTGATCAGGCTAATATCAGAAAAAAAAATCATTCTGAAAATTTGATGTAGGGCTAACGAAGATGGGCCTACAGAGAGTCAAGAAATACAACTAAACCTGTAACCTTTGGCAGTCAGAGCATAATTTAAACAGATGCACACATATTTCTGACAGTAAAATACAACATGTGACAATACAGAGATCTCTATCAAACGGTACAAGAGTCCTGTATTATAATACGAATCCATTCTACCAAGCATTTATATCTTATCCTATGCATCATGTGTATTCAATGTCAAACATCAAGGTCCTTTTGGTTGTCAGGACACAATAAAATGCACATTTCAAAAGTATACACACAATGAGATGGCAAGCACTAGTTTATAGGTGAAAAAGTTACAATTTAGTGATTATCATGTTTTTTTAAATACTGATAGTTTAATGGGGTTTTTTTTCTAGCTTGCCACGACAAGAATCCTTACATCTAAATTTGATCTGTTTCAAAAATACAACTCAGATATGATGCATTAAAAGGACAGATTGCAATGTAGTGGTAAATACCAGGTTCACACCATTCCATTTATTCTTGTACTATATGTGATGTATTAATTCATATATTTATACTCACAGCTACATGTACACTGACACACAAAAACAGAATTTATATTTATCATCTAATATATTGCATAGTTTAGACAGGCAAATATAGTAAACTACTAAGTATTTACAGAGTATAAAATCTTCTAAAAAAATCTATAATTTATTTTAATCGGAATGTTAAACATAAACCTGTTTTTAGATGACCTTGCCACATAAAATCTGATTATTTCTACACATACATACATGTAAAGCTCTACAACTGTCCATTAAAATAAAAATGTACACCTGATTGCCATTTAGAGCTATATTTTACTCTTTGACTTGTTTATAATAGACAATGTACTACACTAAAGGGTTGATCACACTGATAATAATGATTGTGATGATAAAATTGGTCTATGTAGAAAATGTATTGACTCTGAGAAAATCAGTGTTGAAGATGCATTAGGATAAAATCGGTGAGCATGATACATTTTCTTCACAGACCCTATTTTATTGCTATTGTTAAAGTGATTGATTAACTTTGTGAAAAATTGTAAAATCAGCTCAAATGCCAGTGAATTGTGTGCAGTCTTCTAACTACATATATAATTAAGGATATGTGAAAGTATGAGAGAAAATGGAACCCGTTTACTATCCTAAAAAAGAGAAAATCGCGATCAATCGCTAGCGCAAGTCGTTCGGCTTCTTCGCTGCGCTGCAGTCACAAAAACCAAGCACCAGCGCTTGGCGATTTCAGAGCGGGTTTCCAGCCCGTACGGTATTCTGTGATAGAGCGAGGTATGCCAACCGTAAGAGTTCTTTACGGTTCGGTGGTACTCTATCCCGACATCAATGTTCAATCGAAAATATCTTGATATATAAACGACCGATCAGCTTATAAAACTCAGGCGATTCCTGTCTGAGCTAAAGGTTTGCAATTATGATTACAGCATTAGCTGGAACAGTGATTTTTTTTTTTCAATCCTGGGCAAAGTTAATCAATGCCTTTAATATGTGCCCAGTCCTTTAGTTTAGTATTATGAAATCCTATGTCTTATAGTGAATCATATATAGTCCTTTAGTTCAGTATTAAGTATAATACTATGAAATCCTATGTCTTATAGTGAATCATATATAGTCCTTTAGTTCAGTATTAAGTATAATACTATGAAATCCTATGTCTTATAGTGAATCATATATAGTCCTTTAGTTCAGTATTATTGTATAATACTATGAAATCCTATGTCTTATAGTGAATCATATACAGTCAAACCTACATTTGTTATTTATGTACCTGCATAAACACAATTCTATTATCCCAACAACAGTCTTTCTCATGGAATATACTTTAGTGTTTATAGTGATGGCTTCTACACATCATTTGTCTATTAACCCATTGGGTATAATTTAACTTTGTTTTAACACACATTTTCCTATGGCCGAGCAGCTATCTTGGGTTTAGTGTTCAACAGACCTATCATGTGTTTGTTAATGCAGGTTTGATGGGTATTTTCTCTGCTATGAACCTATAGGAAAACACAGTGTATTAAACATTCAGCCTACTTACAACATACAAATATATCGGAAATTCTACATTACATCAGAGCAAGTTCCATATTAAAGAATAATCTCACAATGATACACCAAGTATCTCAAACAAATCACTGGATTATCTCCTACCAAGGACCTCTTATGCTCCTAATGTATACCTTGTTTTAGAATAGTATTATATCATCATCAGGAGCACCAAGCTGCCAAGAGAAATAGGTATATCTCATGGGTTGCAAAAAGTATATGAATGAAAATGCAATTTATCATTTTGATATATATCATAGTTTGCTTGTGCAAACATGTAAAATTTACTGTAAAAACATAAGGCTTCGAGAATGGATATATACAAGCTGTATGCCTTTACAAATGCTTTAATAATGACAAATCAGTCAGTAATCCATATTGAGTTAATAATAGGTTTCATACAAATAATTACAATTTTTTGAATGACTATTATATCGTGGGAAAGAAGGGTATATCACACTCACTTTTGTTATATTTCAGAAGTTGGCATGATGATGCTTAGCTCATGTTATATACCCTTGTATCCCACCCAAGGCCTTACATTATATATAAATATCTAGTGTGATCTGTTGCACTTCTGCTTGTTGCACAGATACTCACACACCTTGATTGGATAATACATTACATTTAATGGGACATCTTTTTTTTTTTTTTACAAATGCTTGAAGATCGTACCCGTAGATCCTGAAGGGGCATGAGAAATATCAATACAAGAGGTAGAATTTCATAAAATGAATTATTCATGGCACTTCTAAACCCTTACAAACAACCGAGACAAAGTCATAAGGCTGCTGAGAATCAATTACTTATGAGAAGAGAAAGATAATGTAAGCAGATTCTACTGATGATGCAAATCAAACAATTCTCCTTTATTCTTATTCAGAAGAAAAAAGGTAATGTAAGCACATTCTACTGATGAGGCAAAACAAACAATTCTCCTTTCTTATCCAGTCTCCCAGAGGCCATCAGAAATGGACCAGGTACTAGAACCTTGACATAACAAACACATGCTGCTGTCATTATTATCTCACACATGTAACAGATCATCATATTGTTCTGTCTATGAATTCCTTTCACATATACATGACAGTTTCTCCAGTGAGTTTGTTAAGTAGAGATGTGACATCTGCCTGCTAATAGGTACAGTGTACCATAGCAGTAGGACTAGCACTGTTGCAGGATTCCATCTTAGTCCTAGTGATTCAAAGTTTCTCCAGTGAGTTAGTTGGGTAGAGACGTGACATACGTTGGCTAATAGGTACCATAGCTGTAGGACTAGCACTATTCCAGGATCCGATCTTAGTCGGTGGTCCTAGTGAGGACTGAGTTCTAATAAAGACAATAAAGAACACAAAATAATTAAAATTATGAAGACTTCCTATTCAGAAAAAAAGTAACATATTGTGTAATAGTTTGTAAACCAATGAACATTTCAAACCAGATTTGGATACAGGGCTATGTCATTGATAAATGAGATACATGTACAGGGGAAACTCGATATAATAAGGCCATTGGGACAGAAGGATTTTCCTTGTTATAGCCATTATCTCGTTGTATCAGAACATACATAAAAATGCACATATGGAACTAGATTCTACATTACACTAATAATGAATGTACCTAGTTCAGCTGCCACTACTTATATGTACTCATTAGAAAGCTATGAAGGCATTAATAATATGTTAATTCTCAATCTGAATTAGCTAATAAAATATCAGATCATTTCAGAAAATGGGTTTAAAAGCATTTATTTTTTTTTCAGACGCTATCGACTAAGAGTTCTGTCTATCACACTTATGAATTATGCACAGGAACTGCGCCTATACCGTCAGCAAAGCACATACCCATGGTATGAAAAAAATTCTCATTCATAATTTGACGGCCGGTCACACTGCGTTGTGATATGAATAAAAAGACACTCCCTGCCCTGTGAAACAAATAACAAAAACCCTGTATCGCATCACGATCCTCTGCGGCTGCCCAAATGCCCCACAATCTCTTTACTGTATGCTTGTGTGCGTGCAGATTCTCCAGCTAAATGATTTTTGTCCATTTGAGGCACAGAAAATTTACTTGCTCGTTATAACGGGAATGATTACCAATCTTTTTCTTTGTTTTAGGGACATGAAATTTAGCTCATTATAGCCAATATCTTGTTATAGCTGACCTCGCTATAAATGTTCATGCCACCATAGAATTACACGCAAGTAAATTTTGGACCATGACAATATTCTGGCTATAGCCGTTACCTCGTTATAGCCGACCTTGTTACGTTGAGTTTTGCCTGTAGTAAGGCATGTTATCAATGTCAGACTGAGTCACACTTACATGTAAGCCTTGTTCACTAATAAACAGCCTTTAAAAAGAAAACTACCAAAGCAAAATAGACTGACATAACCATGCTTCACATTTCTGTATCTTATAACACAGAGATACAAGTAAGTAAGAATACAATGAATGCACCTTTGTTGCATACAGCTTATATTTAGGAATATTATGAAATGCTATTTGTGGATGAGCTGGTTATCTTCATTTAATTGATCAGAAGTAAATGTATGGAATGCTAAATGTGGATGAGCTTATCATGTTACTTGACTTCATTGATCAGAAGTAGGTGTATGGAATGCTAATTGAGCTTACCTGTGATGTTGTGCTCCTGATGAGTATCCACCATTGTTATTAGTGATCTTAGTATCAGCAGCAAACTGATAGACAATGAGGAGACAGTCTTGACATAACTCAACAACTCGTCTACAACATGCCATTTCCAATGCTGTAATCACCTCACTACTCTTGTTGAATATTGTCTCCCATGAACTCCTACATCAAAACATGAAAATAAGATATTTGTCTGTAATGATTACTGCATAAGGGAAACTTATCACTAAAAATGATTCCTGTATAGTTTACGATAAAATTCACCATATTTATAGCTTATGTATATATATATGTATTCAAAGATTTCTGAATTCAACAAGAGTTTCTTGCCTTAAATGTTCAATAATTTCTTTGGTCCGTATTCTAATTGTGGTTTAAACCCAGTCTAAACCTGCCCTTTAAACCGAAGTATTAGAAAATCACATTCTGAACTCCAGTTTAAATTAAGCTCCAGTCTAGTGTGGTTTAACTAGAAATTTAGACTAGACGTGCTGTTTAAGTCACTTTTAATTAAAGCTCTGGTTTAACTTAGCCTGGAGTTTAAGTTAAACTGGAGTTCAGAATACGGGCCTTTGTGTTTAACTATGTTGTAAACAAATACATTTCTAGAAATTTGTATGATTTATATAGTGAATCAATAATGTACACATATAAGCAGTAATACAGGATCAGCCTAGACAGGCCAATGGCCTTTTGCTGGTCCCTCACATCTGTTGCATACCCAAGTCTATGTCATATGCTGTTATATGATTTTTTTTTCTAAATTCACCTTTATCATTTATTCTATGTATTTTGTTGTGTGTGTATCTTGTAATGTTTTTTTTAAAAGAGATGTGATATAAACTTTGAGTCTTGAATCTTGGACACTAATTTTATGATATATACATGTATTCAAAATTCAAGCATATACATGTATACATGTACATGTATTCTCAAAAACATAAATAATCTAGGGTACATCAATAACATAGTATCAGGCATATTAATTTTGTAGGATGTGAATATACTGAATAGGCCCGTTATGAAAGGCCATTTTCGGTAGTCGTTTACACAGACATTTTTTTTGACGAGTAATCGACTACTCGGTATGATGATTTTGCCAATAAGACAGGCCGGCCGCATGCTCTGGCCCCGCAGCCCGCAACCTTCCTAGGCCGGAGCACCAGTGTAAAGCCATGAACCAGTCCCAAACAGCCTGTGTAACAACCGTAACTAATGTCCCATTTCCATATAAAAATGTTAAAATGAAACAAGTTTAAAGGGATACTTTGGTGGGCCTTCATGGGCGATATCCGATGAGAGAGGAAAATATACTCGGAGCTTCGTGTCACTTTCGATGCAAGGACTTTCATCACACGTGCTAAAACATGTGATTCATATTGGATCACCTCTGAGATAGTTCGGTGAAGGCTGGCTTGTGTTTTAAATTTCGCGCGATGGGAAAGTAATCAAACATATGGAAAAGCAATTACAGAGCCAGCTCTCTGGTAGAGCCTGGGGGGTAGTTACGTAATCGTGGCGACAACGCGTCGCGGCAGGGTAGTGCAGAAGCGATGGCTAGACTAATCAACCAGAAGTAAACCGTGTTTTGTATTTGGAAATATTTCAGCATTACACTAAACTTGTTTGGGTAAACGAGGTTACGACCAGTTACAAGACTATGGGCCTGGGCCGAAGTATTCGCTTAGCTCCAGTTCGGTCAACTTCGTACCGTCCGATCATTTATGGCATTTAGTCCGACGGCCTCGCACAACGGGCGTGTTATGTGTACAAGTAAACGAGCCTTTTGCAAATTCCGCACGATTTCATTTCCCCGTGAGTTCTCATTAAAGTGGCCCTTTAAAACGATCAGTTTTGGTTCTAAAATTCAGAGCAATGCAAATTATCTCCTCCTACCTACTTTCATGAAGACTAAATTTAAATCAAGGTAAAATAAAGCGAAATAGATCGTCATTTCCTTCCCCTTTTATTCACTGTTGTAATCATGATATTGCAGTTGTTCACCAGTCGCCAAGAGGTGGCGCTCGTA
This sequence comes from Heliocidaris tuberculata, assembly GCA_025618425.1. Lineage (NCBI taxonomy): Eukaryota > Metazoa > Echinodermata > Echinoidea > Camarodonta > Echinometridae > Heliocidaris > Heliocidaris tuberculata. Next base: position 38,861,102 of record CM046838.1, on the reverse strand, counting down.
CCCGGAAGTACAGTTGGGTTTGTAGCGTTTTAGTACACAAAATCCCATTCACCTTTCTCCGTATTGAAATTGTGTACATTCTGAGCGTGCGATCGACGTCAAATTCAATGCTATTGTTAAATCAACATAGGCATGCGTGTACATGCCCCATTGCCCACGAACAAGCGCGCGTTAGCAAGTATTAAGTATTTCAGTGTCCTTTTGTTTTCATCTATTACTATCTTGAAAATATTCTGTGCTGATACGCGTCCTTTTGTTTTTACAAAAACTTTATAGGAGCTCGCTTACACGGTGAGCTATACGGTGTACACTGCGGTGACCGGTGGGTGCATGGCTGGCTCACATACCCGCTAAAAATTGCAGCTTCCAATGTAGCGGGAGCATGCACAGCCAGACTTTGTTTTTACTGCTCAATCCTCGAGAACTTAGCTGCCGAAAAGAAACGCTCTCATGTGAATTTTACTGATTCAAATGACCTTAAAATATCTTAGAACTAACAAATTGAATGATAAATTCCTATATTTCATTCTGAATTAGAGGTTTTGGGGGGTTATTCACAAGTTCTAACTATGTTACCGAGTAGTCAATGGAAATTTCATCAGTCGTGTAGTGACCCTATCGGGCGAGTACACGGTTAATCGAGTACTCGAAACGGGCCTAATATTGAAGAGATGGTCCATCATATTACACTAAAGCATTGAATTTTTAAAAAAATGAGTGATGTATACACATGTATGTTAGAAAGACTTACATGTAGATAGCTTCCCCATTCCCAATACACATGTAATTGTGATATTGTACATGGATTGTACATAAAACTCTAATTTACGTTTGTTTGAGTCATGAATGAATGAATGAATGAATAATTGTCATTTAATATCTCTGTGGATTTCCCCCTTTCCCAAATATTCCACATATAATAAAATATTCCCAACTCATATTATAGTATGAACAAAGATCCTTGCCATCAAATTCAAATTTGCTCAAATGTGAAAAAGATAAAGAGATCAAATTTACCATTGCAATCTACAAGTTATTGGCCAAACATTAATAACATAAAATGCTATGATGCAAAAATCCTCTGACATAAGTTTGAATACTAACCCTGACGATGAGAAGCAATTCCACAAGCCTTGGCCATGACTCCATAGAAGTCTATTAAACACCTTACTCAGGATACGATAGGGACGAATGTTCTCAACATCAGAACAGCGCCAGATACGTTGGATGAGAGCCTTCACGTTAGAACGAACGATATCAATCACCTTACGACGTTTGATAGAATCTAGCTTGACAAGCCAATAAGATGCTATCCTTGGCTTGTGATACTTCCAACTCTCATGGATCTGAAGAAGATCAAATAACAACTAATTTAATCAAAGAATACAGACTAACTCTCATGGATCTGAAGAACATTAAATAAGAACTAATTTAATCAAAGATACTGTCCAACTCTCATGGATCTGAAGAAGATTAAATAAGAACAAATTTAATCAAAGAATATAGTCTAGCTCTCATGGATCTGAAGAAGATCAAATAAGAACTAATTTAATCAAAGAAAACAGTCTTCCCAGTGGTTGACATGATATGAGGTTTGGTGGTGATCTTTCATTTTCTCTACTGACAAATACTTTATTTTGTCAAATACCAGTATATAGGATATTTTGGTTAAGGTTTCATTAGGGTCTTAGATAAGGTTCAGGGTTAGGGTCAGGGTTATAATCGTTATGTATACAGTGTTGGGTCCAAGGATGAGGTTAGTAATTTGACTAATGTAGGAAAAGTGACTGGGGAGCAATTTTTATTAGAGCACGTCTCACAGAACCTAGCTAGTATCTGTCACCAAGGTTCAATGATGATGATGATGATGGTTTATCTTATCTGACTGCTAAAAAAGCATTATATGCTTGTAAGTAAGCAACCAGTGGACCAAGGGCTATAAGTCCTCTCCAAGGGACTTGGTAATGAGGATAAATGCCTTACCAAAGGGCACTAGCGCATCCACTTGTTTTCGAACCCAGGTCCTCCAGTTACAAGACCACTGCTCTACCACTGAGCCATCGTGCCTCTTTTATCATAAAAATGTGGTATCATAGGTAGGAGGGGAAAAAAAATCTTCCTTTCTGATAACCCATAACACTACATCTGTTTATGTTTATCTGATGAGTGTTTGATGCTAAAATTGGAGTTTTCCTTTCTTTCAGAAACACACTGTAGAGAAGTTTTCCTACCTGATCAAGTATCATACTAGCTTCATCATCTGTTTTCCCTGGGAATTTAATTCTCATTTCTTTCAAGGATGCTAACATCATCTTCATTATTTCATCCTGTTTCTCCCTGAGAGCAGCAGACAGGTCATCCTATAAATATAACAAATAACAAACATTATGTTTAAACTGCTATTCAAATAAATATATATTGTTTTTTTTTTCAGTCAGGAAGGGTTGGTGAAAAAATGTAAAAGGAAACACTTTCTACATTATAAAATACAAATGACAAATCTGTATCATGTATGGCAGAATTAAGTCACACTATTCAGCCTCATAGGACCTTAAACTGAACATTTTATTACTACCAAGACTGTCTGAAATTGACCTAACCCTTTTCACTTGCAACAGCAGCAATAGCAGTTGGTCTTGTGGGACGGAATCATGTCACTTTTAAAGATTTTAAAGTTTGATTCTGTATCTAAAACAGGAGGATACTTTAATCCGTCTGAAACCACGCAAAAACTGAATGCAATTTACGGCTACTTTTAAGTAAGTAAATGGATATAGTGCACATAATCTGCATCTGCTAATGCATGAGGAATATTAACTGTATCTTTCATGCTGAATCACATTCAACATTCTCCAATAGTGTATGTTGTTTCATATATGAAAAACTAGTCCCTCTACTGAAACCATACACACATTCAGGGGTAGTTAAGTTTAATCTGATTCATAAGTTTAGTTATAAGAATAACTAAATGAATTAGAGACTCTAAATAAGGAGGTATGAAAGGGATTTGTTGGTTTTACAAAATATATCTAACCCTAAAACCTTGAGCAGAAAATAATACAAGGAAGAAGTATCTTACCACTGAGCCAGTTGTTATTCTATTGGTTGAAGACTTAGGCCGAGTTAGAGATCTAGACCTCTGTGATGAGGATAGACTACGCATGTTATTAGATGCAGAGAGTGGTCTAGTAGAGCCTGGTCTCTGTGCAGATTGAGGTCTTACCCTACCCACTACACCAGGGCTCATAGGACCAGGGGAAGGGCGTGTAGGGGGACGGGAGAATCTCGGTGGATGAGGCTGGGTGCGGTCTTCTGATGGTATCACATCATTGGATGATGGAGGCGTACTAGATGGTGAGAACTCAGTATCATCATCATCTTCTTCTTCATCCTCATCCTCGTCCTCCTCTTCTTCCATGTGACTGATAACTGTTGGCATGGATGAGAGAGGCTGAAAGGAGAGGGGAAAAAACTTTTAAAGAAACCTTATTTCTCTTTTTAGGACATAACTATTGATAATTTGATATAGACCTAACAATAAAACAAAACAAAATATATAAGTAACATGTATATACATGTGTATTGCATGGTCTTTCTATAAAACTACCAACTATAAATTAATTTGCAATGTCTGCTAGTCACAGTCACAGAGAAATCAAGAACATAGAAGTAAGAGTATTGGCATTTTGATCAAAGGACCGGCCAGAATTCTGGATTGGGGGTCGGACACTTTTTGGTGAGAAATAACAACTGATGAAGGTAGATGGGGCTAGTCATGTCTAAGTTTCAGTGCCAAATCTTTGTCCCAGTCTTGCTATAGAGAAAACTGTTTTATAAGGAGCAACAAGACTTACCTTGGGTCCTCTGAAACCTTTGGCACTCCCTTCCCTCTCACCATCAGATAAATCACACTGATGTAACATGTCCAGTAACTCATCCTCCTACAACGTAAACATTACATCAATTTCAACATGTCAACTTATAAATTTCATTAATATTACATTCATTTTTACACCTAAAATATGAGTATGTTGGTGTAGGCAATTTAAGTGTGCCACAATGGTATTTCATAAGATCTACATGTATCCTATTCTATTATACATTACTTATATCAACTTTTTAAACATATTTTCAAATACCTGGATGAACAGTTATCGTAGGCAGACACTGGATGTAACAAGAATATATTTTTGAAAACAAAACAACAAGATCTTTATGAATAAAAAATAAGTAAAGAGAGAGAGAGAGAGAGAGAGAGAGAGAGAGAGAGAGAGAGAGAGAGAGAGAGAGAGTGAGGTAATTTACCTGTATATTTCCAGAGAGTAGTTGATAAGCATCTCTTTGTATTGTAGCTGCTCTACCAGACAGAAAGATCTCAAATGCATCATCAATCAATCTGTCATACTTCTCTTTCAATATCCTATCATGAGGTGGGTAGATCCTACGAAACTTTCCCATGTTACGATTCTCATAATCTTCTCTAGCATTCTCTCTCCGCACCTGAGCTAATTTCACTTTAATCTCAGCCTTGCGCTGCTCTATGTCTAGTCTTCTCCTTTCAGACTCCTTTTATATAAGAAAAAAGGGAAAACATGCCTCGTCAATGATACAGGCAGATCTATATTTTCATACAAATATTCTTATAATTCTTTAAAAGATGATTGAATAAATCACTTATTTGTAGAATCAATAAAACAACAAACATGAAATTCTAAGCAGTGTTTTGAGACATCTTCTTTACGAAAGATTGGATTGGAACATTGTCATGTAGTGCCCTAGAGAGTACTAGATATAAAAGCTTCATCATTGATCTGTTTGAGAGTTTCTAGTGTAAGAGTGTGTGTTTGCATGTGAGTATATTACTGCATGCATGGTATATTTCATGATGTTAATTTTTGTAAAACTGCAAAATTTGCAAAATATGAGTCCCCAAACAAGCACCTGATATGATTTCTCATTGCTTGTCTCATTTTCATATCATGTATACCATCTCCTACACTGGGAGAACGGTTGGATTATTGTGAAATCTAGAGCATATCAAATAATGATAGAATGCCTCTATACACTTCAAAGATGCATTGAAAATCATTGTCCTAGCTTTAGGTCCAGTAATCATTAATAGGGCACGGGACATTTATAGGAATAAATTCCACCAGATACCCATTTCACACCTGAGTCAAGAGAGAGTGAGAGAGGACTAGATCAAATGAATGAATGACTAGATCCAGTAAAGAACATTGGACAGAGATTAGAACCCTGAATACTGAGAATCCACTTGACTAAGGGCTAGACACATCTTCTGCTTTGAATGATCCCAGTTTCAATAGAATATCATATGATTACATCCTAAATACTCTGATAAGATTTGGATCAATGATCACACATTCCAAAATATATCTTTTGCTCATTTCTGACATCATGTAGAAAGAACACAACATGTGGTCTCCACCATGTACATCATCTAAATATATCAAGATTTGCATGTATAATTTGCAATCGTAAAGGAAGTGAAAGAGACTGGAGAAGCAACGTACATTCTGTTCTGTTGAAAGTCGTTTCGTTGGTCGAAGCAATCTCTTTTGTGATTCAGCTTTCTGTGCAGCCATACCTTTCCTTTTATCTGATGTTCTCATATTGATGAGACGGAATGAGTCAGTGAGAAGACCACTCTTAATGTCCAGATCAATCTTCTCATCGGTGCCAAAGCTAGGTGCTCGGTTTACCTAATAAACAAAATGTATACTAGCAATATAACATTATAACTAAGTGCAAATTCACCTTCATAACATGATTGCACCAAAGGCGTATGTTTTATTCATAACACCAAAAAAACAAAAAAAAATGAATAAATGAATATAAAATATACATCAGTGAGGGTGTTAGTATGAATTATCAACACAAGGCAACTTTGGACAGTCTGATTATCACTGAGGGTATTTGGATTGTTTCTAAGCTACCAAGGGTGGATAATTATACTTACGCCCAAACATTATGTGTATTATTTATTTTATAAAATGTTGAGGTTGATCCTTGTCGTTTGATCAAATCACCCTCATCGCTAACAGTAGGCTTTAATCTAATTTAATCTGTTAGATCTCTCATGATTTTATAAAAATCAACAAAATCATTATCAAAGTTTTTGTACAGGTACCTTTCACCAGCAAGAACATCCAACATTTAAAAAAAATTGCACCCCACTGAGAGCAAAATCTAGAAAGCGTTTCAATATTACTAGCAGAATCGTAAACAATACCAGAGTTCTCTGAACAAACTTGAAATGCACTTAGCTTGAGTGCGTGCATTGAAATACCGATGAAGCTTAAACTGCAGGGTGAAAACTGATGCGTGCTTGTTAATACGCCAGGCATAGCATGGAGAGGATAATGACTGGTCACCAGCAAAATTACATGTTAGGCAAAACAAATGCCTGGTGATGTGTACGATCTTAACTAATCATTTGATTTGGATTTACTACATGTAATTATACTGGTTGCAAAAAATGGCAATGGTATTGCTAATCAAATGGTTGGGCTAGAGCGGACATTGATCAAGCCTTCATTATTCCTAATGCTCCACTGGTCATTGGCAATTTCTAGTGATCGGCTGGTTAATCGTCTAGAAACAACTTTGCCAGTTGACTCTAGATCTATGAAATCAAGATGAGGGTGATCGTCAAATAACAAGGATCATTGTCATCATCTTATAAAACAACATCATATGATCAAATTTGTGGACATTATTAGTATAATAATAATCCAAGCTCAGTACCTTTGAAACAGTCCAAACACCCTTGGATGTCAGACTCTTCAACTTGTGTGATTGCTAACACCCTTAGTGATGTGTATACTAACCTCTAACACCCAAGGCTTTAGTTTCCTGTCCAGTAGTACATCAAACCCAAGAACTTCAAAGCATACGCTGTCATTGCTTGTATTACCTCCAGGTCGACAGTTACGATACGCATGTAATACATGAGGCTCTGCAACTATGATGGTCTTTACTAAGACATCCTGTCAATAAAAGTATTAAATCCTTATATTTCACCCAAGAAAATCACCAATAAACAAATCCAATGGAGAAAAAAGACAAACAAGAGGAGAGAACAAAGTGAGTCAGGAAAGCTACAAAAAGAGCTCAGGGCCCCATCTTATAGAGAGTTGCGATTGATTCGAAGAGTTGCGATTGATTCAAATCAATCGCAACTCTTTATAAGATGGGGCCCTGGAAAACTAAAAAGGTTGTCTGATAAAAAAAAATGAAATATATTAAAACTTACTCTTACAACACCAAATCCAAAAGCAGACTCTTTGAACAGAAATTTATTTTTTACAATGAACCAACATGTTCGAGCAAGATTTTTGCACACTGATAACCATTCAAAAGAACAACATCCTAACATATTGAAACATATACAATATTCTTGTCAACAGCACAAATCTCCTGAGGAATGTATACACATTTTGTTAAACTCTTTTACAGAGAATATTTATTTTCACCCACAGCAATATTCTTCCACATGGCAGTTACATCATAATCTTTGCGTCTGAGATAGTCAGTCAGGTATGATATAGAACGTTTGCTTCCTGTGCTCACATCAGCACTACGTTGAAAGTTGGAATTCTTCTTGTTGATAGAATAGTTGGTGAGATGCATGAACAGTTGATCCTGAATCAAACATACAAATGCACCTGTTTTAGATTCTGCCTATATGCAATGACTTAATAATCCCACTTCATCACTACTTATGTAAACATACCTTTAATAAGCCAACTGATATCAAAGTTAAAAATTATGGAATAAATGTATATCAGGGTCTCAGCAAAGGTTTTGATTTAAATTGATCTCACTGACCTTCAAAATTGCCCCCCCCCCCCAATGAAATCTGCATGTTATACATAGGCCTGAGTCATGTTGGTCATTTTGTAAACCAGGGATCGACGGCTTTGCTCAGATCCAACACCGGTGCACCGATAAATTGATGGACCAAGAATACTTTACATAAGGGTTACAGGGGCCGCGGAGCGTTTTTGAAAGTGGGGTGGCTGATCTGATTTCACTCATTAATGACAATTTTCGAGCCTTTTTTCCGATATTTTTTTTAATCTGTCTACTCAAAAAGTGGGGGGGGGGGGGGGGGGGCTGCAGTCCCCCCCCCCCCGGCTCCGCGGCCCATGGGTTACATGTAGCATGTCCATTTGACTTGCTATTTTTAAGTGTGGTACGTTGGTTACAAAGTTTTGCATTTAATCTGAACATAAACTTGGCCATGTAAAAAGTTGGTTAGACACTTCAAAAACTTGGTTTGAACTTCACTTTAATTGTAGCTCAAAGCTGAAAACTCATGCCACAATTCAATTTATGTACAAATTAAATGCTAGCAGATTTGATGAATGGAATAAGGTGATTATTGCGATCTGAAATCCTGTTTTCTCAGGCTTCACTTTTTCACGGTGCAAATTAGAATAAGCTGTTAAATTTGCGTCCCAACATAAACTCGTGAAAATTAAATCCTCGCTACTTCTTTTCTTTGTATTTTATCATTTACATAAATTTCATTGATTCACTGGTTTCGCCAAAACAGCACCGGGGATCAGTAGCCTTGATCAAGGACCGGTTTACAAACCAATATGAATCAGCCTCAGTTATACATCTTTCTGTTGGATATATACTGGTTGTATACTGGAATATCATGCCTTGGGCGATTCTTGAAATAGTGAGATTTTGGATCAACGAATAATTTTTCTTCTTATATCCAGTTCTCTATTTGTCACATTGTTATCAGAGGGTTGAAAATATTGCTCCATTCACATATGAACCAAGTAAAATATCTCTATCAATATTTACTTACCACATTGTTATCAAAGGGTTCCATTCCCGAATGAACCAAGCCCTATATCTTTATTGTACTTACCACATTGCTATCAGTAGGTTGCAAGTATTGCTCCGTTCCCATACGGACCAAGCCATCCGGGTAGAGGAATATTCTCAATGGATCACATGACGTCACCAAGACGTAGACACGCAAGTCAAACTTGAATCCTTCAAGAAGGAAGGGTTTGTCTACATACTCCTGTACTATCATGTGATCTTGAGCTGGTATACGTTCACCATTCCTATACAGCGTGATCCTACGAGAAAATAGGTAGATACACATGTACATGTAGCATCAGAGATGAGTATAAATGGAAGTTGTGAGCTATTTAGCTCTAGAAACCTCCAAAACTGCTCTTGTAAAAAGCAACAACAACAAAATAATTATAAAGATCACTGCCATGAAATCTCTTGGTTGCTGAAAAAAGGAAACCGAAGTTTATTGGTAAATTACTAAAGAAATCCAAATTATTTGTTCATTTATGTATACATCATTGTAAAGCTCAATGTCTCCCCGGGGGACAGACGTATGTGCCGCTTTGATGACCCCCTTTTTCTATGGCCGATCGCCATTCTCAAGATACCCGTATTTCCACAAACTCACCCTTCTCACCCGTTCTCAAGATACCCGGACGGAACAAAAGCGCTCGTCTCTCTCCGTTTCCCCGGCGCGCCCTAGCTAGCTCTCAAGTACGTACCGGTATGTCCATTCACTTGCGTGCACAATTGCATAGGCATGCACTATAGAATCCCCACACTAAGTGCTGTAGTTCCTTAGACCATGTTTTTTCGCTCAGTTGGCCGGGTATAGATCCACCATTCCAAAGACCCTATGTTTTTCTCTTCGAGTCAGTTCCTTAAACCCCCGTTTCGAGGGCGGCTGCGGCACACCCCGTCTGAAAAAAATTTGGGTGCCCCCACCCCCTTTACCGATGTGCACATACGCACATGCACCCTATGTTCAATTTATTTCTTATGTAATTAACTTGCATCATGCCAAATATGGTTATGTTATCACTTTCAGAGAAATAGCATATGTCGGAATTTTACAAAATGGTGCCTAGATGACGTCACGATGCATTGACAATGTTCAAAAAATTTCTGTGCTGAGACAATAACTATATCTACCATTGTACTAAATTTGAGTACATTTGAATAAGTTGGTTTGGAGATATTGTGCGTACAAAAAAAGTGGATAGAAATAAAATTAAATAATAATAATAATAGTAAGGAAAAATTTGTACGAAAACACAAGGTGGTCTGTACTTGAAGTTCAGCCCACCTAATAAATTTAATTTCCTCGAACAAAATGTGATATGCCTATTACTAACTGCAAACTGTGCTTCCTGCTCAGATATACATATACATTATCCTTAGCATGATTACAGTGTCTCATGAAAAAAGAGAATATGAGCTTTAAAGTGATGTATAGTTTTCATAATCAATAATTCCAAAGCAATTATTTTCCTATATTTTAATGAACCAAATTTATTTTGGAAAATTGGTTTCCTGTCACTTCAGACAGCCTGAAATCAGTCATGCATGACTGTGTGTTTGATGCTATATGAAAGTAGAGAAAATAAACTCAATAATAATGTGTAATTAACCAAATATGTATATATATAGAGAGTAAATAGTGAATGTATAATACACGCTGTGATTGGCTAGATTCGCATCACGTGACGTGCAAAAATTTTGTTATAGTGCACAATCGTGCACTAAAACTGATTTTTTGGCCGGGCCTAATACACAATAACAGTTATAGATCTAGGGGCCTATTTACTATAACAATTAGTGCATGTTCTATTTATGCACCATTACTGGACTATATGAACTCCAAATACTAAATTATCCCTCGTGCAGGTCTATTTCACCTCCGCCTTTGGCCTCGGTGAAACAAAACTGCACTCGGGATAACTTCAGTATTTGTCATGCACATAATCCAGTATAGTAGATGATAGACCATGCACTATTTATATAATACTGTATATACACTGTTTTGACTGTATTAAAGACGTAATGATGTGACTTTGGAATCAAAATTCAAGGACTCATATTATCTGAGGAGGGAAGTGTTTTTTTACTGATTTGCAGACTCAAGGCTTCAGTTGATAATATTTGGGACTATTCTGTGAAATTACTTGTACATGTATGCAAAAATATTGGCTTATAGTAAATAGTGTATGTACTGTATATTATGTGCTGTGATTGGTTAGGTTTGCATCACATGACATGCAAAAATTTTGTTATAGTGCACGAATGTGCACTATCATTTTGATTTTTGCACAGGGGCCTGTCCTAATACACAATAACAGTTATAGATCTAGGGGTCTGTTTACTCTAACAATTAGTGCATGTTCTATTTATGCACCATCACTGGACTATATGAACTCCAAATACTAAATTATCCCTCATGCAGGTCTATTTCACCTCCCCCTGTGGCCTCGGTGAAACAAAACTGCACTCAGGATAATTTAGTATTTTTCTTGCACATAATCCAGTATCGTGCATGATAGACCAAGCACTATTCCCATAATACAGTATTATATCAAATATCTAATACATGTACATGTCATTTCTATGAAAAATGTATATTTCTGAGCATTTGAAATAACACTTTTTAGTGAATGATGAAAAATGTTAGCACTGCTGTCATACCCTTTCAATGTAAATGAATGTATATCTTTCTATCTATTACACTGATTATTTTTCAGAAATAAATAAATGTGAATTAGTTACTTGATCTGATGTCTTGATTGCTCTACATATTTAGATCATAGTTTTAACTTGGTAGAACTTATAGAGATATTTGCCAATGTGCTCTTTTTATTCCTAACTTCAAAGTTACTTTTTTTTCTCCATAGATATGCTGTTTTCAAACATAACATGTCTTAAAGGGTTTCCTTGGACTAGGCTGGGGTAGTTACATGTGTGTACATATAATTAGAAAAATGAAAATACTTTTTATTTTGGGGGAAATTTTTGAAAATTTCATCCTTCTAATTTAGTGGTGGTTTTGATTTGGAACATCAAATACTCTTATTTTACAAAATTATATTTTCATTAGAAATTTGAAACTTGAAGCTTTTAATACTTCTATAGATCCATTTCAAAGTATGAGAAAATTACATAGAATTACATAGTTTTATAACATATCAATAAATGCTTGTTCAAATATGCTGTGGCAAACTGGGGCATGTTTTTTTTTAAATGACAATTTGACATAATTGCAATACACTTCACATATCTCTCTACCTACAGGCTCCGGTTTACTGCAGCATGTGAACAAGCCTTAATTTGATGAAATAAGATGGCAATAAAAGCAATTGTAAACAACTAATAAATCATAACTTTCATAATAGTGCATACTTGCATTGCATGTGGATAATAACTTGACTTAAACACATGTAAATGATTACTTATAATCTACCAAACTTTAGCATAATAATTCTAACAAACTTCTAACAATACATTTAAAGTTTTGGTAGAAATGTTAAGTATTTTAAAACTAACCCCTGGCCCATGGATCCGTTGGCAGGCTTGACAATGAAGGTTCTAGTCTTCTTCTTTCTCTTGAGATCATAGATATAGTTCTGAAAACTCGAGTACTCAGCTGGGAAGATCCAAGTCCTTGGTACAAAACTAAATTCTTCAGGATGCTTCTTCACCATCCTATCAAAAGAAGTACGCTCATTTTGTTATCATATCAACAACCAAAAAAGAAAGCTTCACAGTTACCAGAGAAAAAAATAAGGACTCTAGGATTGTGAAGAGATAGATTAATTGTAGAAATGTGTTTTTACTAAATATTCATCTACTTCCTAACTATCCCAAAATTCTAAATTAGATGGATGCTATATTTTTCCTTTAAAGAGAAAACAAAATAAAACAAAGAAATAATGACCACCTGTGAGTTAGTAGAACATTTCTGAACTATGTCACCCTTTATTCTATTGAAAAAGAATATTTCCTGCTTATTTCTGCAAACTAGTAGAAATATGCATGAGATCATAATGAAAAACTAAAATGCAGTTGTACATGGACACATTATAATGGATGGAAGTTCTGTATGATCAGGCTTCTAAACATTTTTATAATTGAACTCTAAAGAGTTAACTTTATTATGCTTTGTTTCATCTTTAGATAGAGCATAAATATATTTCATTGGAATAAACTTTATAACGAAGGTATTTGTTTTTTCTTTCTGGAAGGAAAGCATTGCAATTCTTGTACACTGTTAGACATACTGTGTGTTTGGAGTCACAAGGATGATAACTGTGTGTTGAAACGCCCTTCTGGCTACAAACTGATCATCTGTTGAGATTTGCTACTTGTTACACTGAAGGGGTTAACTAAATCCGTAGAGATTAATGTCATATCTGACTTACTTGGTCATGTTTCTTGCTAGACAGTCTTTGCGACATATTTCCCCCATTCCTGCAAAGTGATTGATTCTCTGGCAAAGAAAAAGAAAGAGCAAGGAAATAATGTTATGGTGTTTTATGAGTGATGGGAAGGGCTCTACATCATGAGAAACACTCCACATTATATACATGCAATCAGCACATTGATACATTCCCTTAATATGGCTCTTACAGAGAGAGAGAGAGAGAGAGAAAGAAAGGGAGGAAGGGAGCAGAGAGAGGAGAAAGAAAGAGAAAGAGAGTGAGAGAGAAAGAGAGTGAGAGGAGAAAGAGAGATAGAGATAGAGGGGAGGGGAAGGGGGTGAGAGCAGAGCAGAGCAATGCAGAGAGAGAGAAAGAGAGATAGAGAGAGAGGGGAGGGGGGGGGGGTGAGAGCAGAGTAGAGCAATGCAGAGAGAGAGAAAGAGAGATAGAGAGAGAGGGGAGGGGGGGGGGTGAGAGCAGAGTAGAGCAATGCAGAGAGAGAGAAAGAGAGGAAGAGATGAGGAGGAGGAGGAGGAGGAGGAAGAAGTGAGAGATAGAGAGAGAGAGGGGGGGGGGAGATGAAAAAGAAAGTTTCATTGCTCACCTGATATGACTTCAGTTCTGCTATTCTTTCAGGAGGGATTGCAGTGTCATTCCAGAACAAAAAGCTAGAATCACAAGACAGCGCAATTACAATTTAAAACAAAGTAATCAATCTTCCAAATACTCTGCCTGTATACAATAGTCAATTCAATCCTGAACCATTTAATTCACATTTTTTAATTACCCCAGTCAAATACCCTTCCTCCGATCAGATTCTGGCACTTTTTTTCTGAGTGTTACTATTCCATTAGACATTACCTTTAACATAGGCTTACATCACATACAATATTGCTCACTACTTAAAAAATGCTTTGTTAAACAGTTCATATACATAGATGATTTTGAAGATGGTCATGGACAAATGGTCAAAAATTTGAAACTTTTCATAACTCTAATGGAGTTTTATTTTTAGCACTATGTAGCAATGAATTCTTTGTAATGTTTATGTGGAGGCTCTCACATTATATTTGCAGACTATCTTCATTAAAATATATATGTCACTGGGCTAAGAATTAAAACAATCTGTCATTAGATGACTGTGATACTAACATCAATGAGTATAACTATGACTATGTATCAACCAATACACACCAGTTAGGATCATCATCTCTGCTTGTCAATACTCCAAACTGCTCTGCTACTTTCCTTACTGAAAACAGAAGAAATGTTCAAAAGGTGATATGAAAGAGGGTACATGTAAAGGTTACTGGTTGAAAGTCAGATAGTCAAATAAAGAAATTAGTTCAGAAAAAAAAGACATTGTCTTGTCAGGTCTAACCATCTCTATGATAACATCTAATACAGCATTAATGTAATCAAATACCAGTATGTCGACTATTAACCTACAAAATATGATTGTTCTAGATTCATATCAAAATAAAGTAATAGCTGAACAAGAAACTGGATTTATTATTCGGCAAGCAGTAATATGATCGTGTCTAACACTGTATACATGTACATATAAGTTCTGGTAGCAAAGAAGGAAATTGCAATTAAACTTGTTGAACATGGTTTCATACCATTCATCATACATGTACATATTACAGGGCTCGACACTAACTGAAAATTTTGGTGGTCCAGTTGATCCTCCAAATTTGACTTAATTTCATTTTTGGTGGACTACACTCAATTTTGGAGGTCCACATTAAATAATAAAATAAATAAGATTTTTTTTCAAACGTTTAGAATTATTTGTTTGCAGTATTGTTTTTAATTTCATGACATGTGCTTGACCTTTCACTTTCACGTACTGTATGTAAAAGCCGTAATTTTCGCGTATTTTGCGAGTTGATGTTGGGATGCAAATTTCACAGCCCGCGAAAATATTCCCATTTAATTAATGACTGCACTCATTTGCGCCGCAAAAAAAAGGGAAGCCTGAGAAACCGGACCTCAGATCGCTATGATCAGGGAGGTGATGATGATTGAAGCATAAATTTTCACCTTAATCTTCTCTTATAAAATGCTAGCACTTAATGTACATAAATTCTGCTACATAAAAGTTGGTTAGACACTTCAAAAATTGACTTGATTTCACTTTTATTCTAGCTCAGAGCTAAAATGTTATGCCTTAATTCATTCTCCAGTAGAAGACATTTATATTCTTTCATTTAATATGATTTTTTATTGAATTCCTGTTGCAATAATTCAGATTTGGTGTCAAATTATTGAATTTCTTCAATTATTCTTCATTCTCAAGTACATGTATAGTCACATGACTAATGTTCGTGATCGTGATCGCAAAAATCTGCTATCGCGATCGCGATCGTAAAATCTGCTATCTCGATCACGAATTTGAGTCACGTGACTTAAAAGTGTTTGAGAAGGAAGGATATTCAGAGAAATTCAATATTTTGACACCAAAACCAACTTTTTGAAATAGGAATCTAACAAAAAATCAAATTAAATAAAATAATACAATTAATGTCTTTTACTAGAGATCGAATTGTGGCATGAGGTTTCAGCTTTGAGCTATAATTAAAGTGAAATTTAAGCCAATTTTTTGAAATGTCTAACCAACTTTTACATGGCAGAGTTTATGTTCAAATTAAATGCAAGATTTCCAAATCTAATTTGAACAATCATGTTACACATTTCATGCACATCACTAGCACTCGCTGTTTATCTTCAACACGCGAATGTTTTGTGAAAATGTGTGACGCATTTGAACATCGCGTTGAGCTCTTTCGTCGATTTGGGAGGAGGGGATCGGCGATTTAAAATTTTTGGTGGTCACCATGTGACCTCCATTTCCTTGTTTTTTTTAAATTTGGTGGTCCAACACATCATTTTGGGGGACTTTGACCTCCGGACCTCCGCTAGTGTCGAGCCCTGCATATTAACAGATCTCTACATGTATCTACCAAATATTTCACATCCTGTTTAGAATTTATGACAACTTTTTAGTTTAAACATTTCCTGCAAAAATTCCAGGTTGTTGTTCAACTGTATCCTTGTTTGAATGATGCCAGTGGTTTTGATAGATAAGGAACTTACCAACTTCATATTTAGTGCCAGTAACATTGATAGATATTTGACGTTTTTTGCGTTTCTTCCTGTGATTGGTTGTTGGGCGAGTCTCTTCACTGTATCCACTGAAAGTAGCTTTACGATTACCAGATGGTAATGGCACTGCTTAGACAAAAATAAACAATATTAGAAAATTAATATAAATTCCCTTCAAAGTGAAAACCAATATAGCAAACAAATAAACCTACATGCCAAAAAAAAAAATTCATTTCTACTTGGCCTTTTAACTTCCAAGCGAAAATGAGGCCTTTGAGTACATGTCATCTCAATTCAAAATTTTGAGTCAGATGATGCCACTTACATGGAATGGCTGATATACTGCCAAAAAATAGAAATCCAATCCCCTGTTTACATCTAAATGTGAAGATACTTTGTAAATGATTATAGAAAGGAATACCTTTTCTTGCTGATGTTGGCCTTCCATTAGATTCCATGCTCTATGTTACAATTTGTGTCGCCGTTTGAAGTTGCAGATTAACCTCAACATCGTCATAATGCTTTCATACTGTCACCTGCATGGGACAACAATTTCTGCTAAATTGTAAATTCATTATATAAGGAGGATGTAAACAATCTTAAACAAAACTAAATGAAAAAAAAAGGAAAAGGAGAAAATGAGGGAAAAGGAGGGGTGGAAGAATCATGAAAAGAAAACAGTATGATCCCCTCTTGTCTTGTAAATTCATATTTCATGAATCTAGCGCAGCATTATAGCAAAGAAAGACTAGAAATACTCCTGTGCCCTCCTCCATATAAAGTTGCATTTAATCGCAACCCATAAAATTAAACGCAGGTCCCGAATATGATCCCTGTTGGTTGAAAATCAAGTTGCATTTAATTTTTTGACTTATAATAATAATAATAATATATAAGATTTATAAGGTGCCAAATCCACTTGATGATCAAGTGCTCAAGGTGCAACTTGTGCAAAAGATGACAATAAACAAAAGTGCAATCAATTATAGGCCAAATTGAACAGATACTTTTAAGATTGTTTTTGAACACTTCACCAGAACTGCTATTTCTAATCCATTGAGGGAGAATATTCCATATTGACGGCCCGGTATGAGCGAAGGTTCGCTCCCCCCACTTTGTATTAAGTCTAGGAATAACAAGTAAGCCAGAATTTTGAGAATGTAGTAGTCTAGAGGGAAGGTAATGCTTGATCAAGCCAATGTTGTACTGCGGAGCAGAGCCATGTACATGTATACAGTGAAATAATAACAAAATAATCTTGAAAACAATACCATCTTCTACGGGCAACCAATAAAGTGATTTGAGAACTGGTGTAATGTGACTGTGCTTGTTGGAGAGGGTCACGACACGAGCAGCGGCATTCTGTAATTTTGGAAATTTTGCGAACAGGTTGTGAGGCAAACCAAACAAGAGGCCATTATCAAAATCCAAGTGAGATGAAATTAAAGCATGAGTAATTTTCTCAGTGGCACTACAGTTAAGATATTTACAAATAAAACCTAAATTGCGTAACTGATAACGAACAGATTTTGAGACATATTGAATTTGTGTAGACATTGTCATATTTGAGTCAAGAAACACACCAAGGTTACAGCGTACAGTGGATAAGGTAATTTCATATCCAGCAAGAGTAACTGAAGTTATGGAAATCTTCTCTGAGTCTTAGAACCGTACATAACAAATTCACATTTAGCAAGATTTAACTTTAGTGAATGTGAGTTCAACCAATTATGAACATCTTGTACACATGTCTCGAGATTATGGATAGCGCTGGCTGCATTGCTCTGATTGGGTTTGAAAGAAGTATATATTTGAATATCATCAGCATAAACATGATAAGAAAGAGAGTGGTGATGAAAAATATTCTTCAAACCAGTTAAATACAATGAAAACATGGTGGGCCCGCCCACAGAGCCTTGCGGAACTCAGCATGTAAGAGGTAAAATATCTGAAAGGCAACCATTGATCAAGACAGCTTGAGAATGACATGAAAGGTATGATTTAAACCATTCCAAGGCTTGACCTTAACACCTAGAGACATGAGGGTATTCACCAAAACAGTATGGTTAACAGTGTCAAATGCGGAAGACAAATCAAGGAGCAACATAGCAGTTACTTTTCCACCATCCATCTCCTGGAGAATAAAGTTGGATACATTAACAAGGAGGGTTTCTACACTGTGGTGGGGACAGTATGCAGATTGAAAAGGGTCAAGGAGGTCATTATCGAGACAGTAATCGTTTAATCTCGAGAACACCACCCTCTCAAGTATTTTGAACAAAACAGGAAATTAGAAACCAGTTAGTAATTACTTAGTAAATCAGAATCAAGATTAGGTTTCTTCAGTAAAGGAAGAATGTGTGCCGTTTTAAGGACAGAAGGTACGCATGCCTGATCAATACTTAAGTTGACAATCTGTGAGATAACAGAGGCTAAAGTAGAAGAGCAGTCCTTGATGAGAACAGTAAACTTGCGTTTAAAAGCAATTTTTTATGGAAGAGGGCCCTGGGGTTGGCACCGCATAATTTCGCCTGCATTGCGGGGCACAATTTTGGTGAATCGGGGCACAATTTTGGTGAAAAATCAAAGGTAGGGGCACTTCAGGGGTGATGCCCCTGAGCTCCCCACCCCCCAATCCCAGTGTGGGCCAGGTACCTACTTTGGTTACATTCTACATGTAGTAATAGGTTTTATAGAAGAAGGAAAAATGTCAATTTGGTGTCACAGGCTCTTAGGGGGCCAAAAGCCACCCCCTCCCCCATTCCACCACGCCCTCCATAAGGGATACATACATGTACGGTACCCTATTTGCATTACTTTAGATCCTCTTTGCCTAAGGATGATTCTTACCAAGTTTGGTTAGAACCCAGCCATGCATTTACAAAATATCTCATTTTCACAATAGGGGCACTTTAGGGGTGTTGCCCCTAAGCCTCTTGGGGCAAGGCACCCTTTTAAGAAATTGAGGTCTCCTTCCTCTAAGGATGATATCTACCAACTTTGCTTACAATCTTGCAACAGGGCTTGAAGAAGAAGGAGCAAAAATGAATCTAATTAATGCCATTATCTGTATTTATTATGATACTCCTTGCCTAAGGATAATCCCTGCCAATTTTGGTTGAAATCCACCAACAGCAAAGTTTTGAGAATTAAAATGAATGACTTGAGTACAATAAATGTACATACTACATACAAGTATGTAGAAACAGAATTTTACCAAAAACTTAACCGTGTTTAAGTGTCAGTAGGTGACCTTTAATGTGATGAAAATGTAAAATTTGGGTACATTCATTTGAAAGAGGGTGACAAAAAGACAATTCCTACCAAGAATAATGCCAAGTTTTAAAGAATTTGAACAAATACTTTTGAAATAAGGTAAAAATTCAAAAACTTAACCTCAAGGGCACTTACATGGATAAGATTTCAAAAGGGCACTAATCTGAGGTTAAAAGTGGCACTTATCAGAAGGTGAAAAGGGCACTATATATATTTGTATTTAACATACTAAGAATCTTGCTGTTAGATTGGTCAAAAGGTAATCATGTGATAAAATGTAGTTCTCCTAATCAATTGACCAGAGAAGAAAAGTGTGACCTTGACGGAATAGTGCTTGCATGTTTCGCTGATCTCTTCAGTCCATTAGAGTCACAATGCGTTTTCAATATTTTGGGTACGCGCGAAATGAAAGTGCGTGACCTTTACGAATAGTCAAATTGAAAAGTGCGTGACCTCTACGAATAGTCAAAATGAAAAGTGTGTGAGTTTTACGAATAGCTCCATAGGTTACTAAAATAAGCCCAATCGCGCGCTTAAAATGATAAAACATTTGTGCACATTCAGGTAGGGGTACAGTTTATGGTGGTTTTAACTTCTCTTGTGAATTCGGGCCTAAATGTCTTTTTCGAGAAGTAGACAATAATTGTCCTTCTCGTACCAGTTAAATGTTTCAGATGTGGAATATAAAGCAAATAATCACCTTTTGATTTCAGGCGATGAGACGTACTATCACTGTCTCGGCGATCTGAATGTATAACGCTATCTTTCCTCAGCTTCGCTTCGGAAAGATAGCTACATCCAGATCGCCTCGGAAGTGATAGTTTGTCCCATCACCTTCACCAACGGTAATTATTTGCTTAATATATAGGTTCAACTAAAAGGCGAATTTTTTTTTTTTTTATTGTACATACGTATATCAGCGCGAAATGACGTTACAGAGAATTAATGGATTCAAAAAATGTATATGTTTAGAATTGATTTGATTCAATTTGGATTTATGGCAAAAAGAATCGTATAAGAACCACCTTTTGTGTGCGATAAGGTATTTTTAGTATCCCCAAACTATTGATATACATGTACTAGTAATCAAGAAAAAACAGACATCACCCTAAGTCCAACTTAGGACGTTAGATACCCAAGAGTTATACACATATAGATTTTCCACGTTAAACTGTATACGCCATATATTTCACGGGGGTTTTATTTTCGCGAATTTCGCAAATCGTGAGTGGGTCGCGAATTTAACAACACGCCAAAATATTGCCAACATTAAAAGTTGGTTGAATTTGTTGTCTCCTGGTCAGAAATTCACCACTTCGCTTTGCAAAAGTACATCATCACAGCTGTTTGTAGATTTGAGAATTTTCCAACCGCGAATTTTTTTTTTTTTTTTTTTTAAACTTTGACAAAATGCAATGATGGCAGAACTTAGTCAAATTAAACTCAATGAATCATTGAAGAGAGAGTTGTAATCATATTTTACTAAATGACATTACTAAAATAATACGCGACAAAGATTTTTCAAAGGAAGCGATTGGGTTTTATAAGCAGAAGTCATGAGAGCTTTCTAGCTGCGCGTGATGACTCTGCAAAGGACTGCCATTTTAATGATATCCGCACGTGAGCGGAATTGGGACGGGAAAATGCTTCGCGCAGTCGGCGCACTACACTACAGACGGTCGCTTAGAATTTCATTTTCAGGAGTGCGAGTGTCAAGGTACGATTTGCTAGAATTTTCGCATAAAAATGACGTACACTGTAGGCCTAGATCTAGGCCTACATTAGCGCCTGTATAATTCTTTAAAGAGCTCATATGATGATTTTTTTTCCGACCCCCAATTGCAAGAATATGGTTTGTAAATAAATAATAAACATATTGAAATAAAGGTTTCATCAATTTTAGCAAATAAAATAGATTTTTTTGCATAAAATGTACCCTTGATTATTGCCCTTATTGAGCCAGATTTCCCAAACAGACCGATAAACATCGAAGCGGGGTTGACCTGCTATGACGTCACTGGGTAGAGTTGATCAATTCATCCAGGTCAATTCATCCGGTGCATATAACGCACGCTATTGAAATCGTGTGTAAAAACAACAACATCAACGAGAATCGCTTTCTTTTGGGGGAATTTTTACGTTTTGTGGCAAAATGCCACGAAATTGCGTTGTGGGGGGGGGGGGGGAGTTACAATACTTTGAAGAACCCCAACATCAGTTTCTTCACCTTTCCAAAGCTCAATAAGCAACAGCATTTGTGGGAGAAGTTTGTGAAAATTCGGCGAAAAGATTTCACAGCAGCAACATACAGCACTGAAGCATGCACGAATTTGTAGCGACCATTTCGAAAAATCTTGCACTGACTTTGTGGACTCAGTTCGAAGTCATAGTATCGTTTTTTCAAAAAAATGTCAAGTGACAAGTTAAAACCAACCTTTATTAGGTGTTTCACCAGATATTTCACTGCTGTGGCCAATATTAGGAAGAAAAGAGTGATTCTCGTAGAGTAGCTATGTTCTTTTCTTCCACGGTAGCTATTGTATCAGATCTAGCCCAGTTTGCAAGCGGAGCCCTATGGGGTTTCACCGCGTCGCTGTACATGTAGCCTACCATGTGTAAGGGTCTGACTACTGGGTATGATTGCCTGCGATGTGATTTCTTTTTAACCCATGGTTTTGAGTATATCAAAAGATCTAATATCTGCAGACATTTAATCATATAGTTCTTCATCAAATTTTGAGATATAAACCATAAATAATTGTGAGTACAAAATGTTCGTATTGGCGGCGCGCGTGTGTATGTGAATATCCAATCTTGATGATGGCCCAGTTGGAAAGCAAGTCGGCTCTGACTTTTTAAAGTTTTTGTGCATGTAAACTTGTGCGAACTGTCTGAAAAATGGTTGCTTGTTGGAATAAAATGTTGTAAACTAGTTTTCATATCATATTTAACAAAACTGATGGATTTGGAAACATAATTTTGAAGTATAAAAATCATGTCGACCAAAGTTTCTCTTCACTCGCGGTTGCCAGTCCATGCTGTGTTGTGCAGCAGTACCGCGGAGGTCATACAACTCTACCCAATGACGTCAGTGCTAATTTGCATGAAAAGTAAACTGTAACAAGCTAGGATTTTGCCGAATTGGACTGCGAGACATTTTCAAACCCTCAAAAAGGTGATTTTTATTTTTTTTAAATTGCACTTTCAAGTTGAGCTATTTGAAAAATTTAAAAAGCATTGTTTTCTTTGATACACAGATTTTAATATTACCAAATAAAAATGCATACCACTTCTTTTCTCAATATGTGGCCTTTAAAAGTAGATTCTAGGTCTAGAATTATCTGTGAAAAACTGCATAAGTGAGTGGAAACCAGGCAGTCTGGGTCCTACTAAAAGCCGCCAACAGCAGCCAACAGCAGCCAACTGTATACCAAGACACGGTAATCGATTTACCAAAAGCCGCCAAGAGCCGCCAAGAGTCCGATCTACTAAAAGCCGCCAACAACCATATCGATCATTTATTTTTTATAATTTTATTCTTTTGCTGATTTTAGGCCCTAAAATAACTTATTTTTTGCTGATTTCGTACCATAATATTCAGAATAGCCTTAGCAATATTTAAGGAGCGTTTTGGTTGTTTCTTGGCTGTTCCGGGATTTGTTTTCGGCTAGTTTTCAACTCTGCTGTTGGCGGCTGTTGGCTGCTGTTGGCTGCTGTTGGCTGCTTTTAGTAGGACCGGGCAGTCTACATGCAGTACCGTAAAGTAAATTTGCTAGTTAAATTTCCTAAAAATGAAAATTCGTCTTAAGGTACTCTAGTCTTACTCTTAAATGTTTTAAGTTTGTCTTACTGATTCTAAAGCAGCTTAGACAAAAGTTAGAGTTCAGTTACACTTACAGATTATTTTAGGCCCTACCTAGTCATGTGCTAGTCTTACATGTACTCTTACATGTCTTAGTCTTTTGAAGTAGCATTGGATAGGTGCTGGAAAAGTGAGCCGATTAAGTACGACTATGAGTCGCCTGCACCAGGAAATGATCCAGCCATCTTAAAAAGGAAGAAGAACTTGGAACTGAATACAGAGGCCTAGATCTAGTGCCTGCGTTCAGTATCTTCCCTAGGTATCCCTAGGTAGAGACTCTAGGTAGATCTAGTCTTACTCTTCTTCATGTTCTTCTTCTTCTTCTTCTATTCTAAAATTAAAAAATAATTCTTAGTTAGTCGTAAAATGACTTCTTCCAGTATTTCCAGACTAAATCTTCATACATTTTAGTGTATAACAACAACTCGTCTTACTCAATATTCATTGTAAACATGAGATTCCTCATTTTCTAGTCAAGCGAAGGTTAGTTCAGCAGAACCTGCGTGGCCGCGGGCACAGCATAAGCTGGCAACAGAACTACGGGAGAGTTACCGGGCAGTAGCTAGCGCTAGTTCGAGGCTGTATGATAATGACAGAGCTACGTTATAAGTTTGGCAGCTCGAATATAAAATCAAATCCTGACATTTTCAGATTTTCAAAAGGAAGCACTGAAAAACATGTCAAATCGAGTGAATTCATGGCACACTCTGTGAACACATACAATCTTTTACCTATATTCAGTAAGGCCGAATTATTCCTGACATCTCTCCAGCATATCGATCGGCAGGTATTTTTCGTTAAGCCGCGCCGTGCGTGCCGGCCGCGCGTACATAGCGCTGTATTTGACGGGCCGGGGCCTAGCCTATGACGGGGGCCATAGCGGGCCGGCCGCGCGTTTACGTTTTACAACCTTGCCTAGGCATATTTTCCAAATATTGCAACGAAACGGCTCGAGCTCACTCTAATTATTGACTGTTGCGTGCAAGTGTGTATGATGACCATTACAGTTCACAGAACTCCTAAAGACGCGTCCTTATTAGTTCTGCAATTTCGGTTCCGCCGCCTGTTTTTGTGTATACTGACCTAAGTTCCTACGGTCTGCAAATTAAGCTTAGATAACTACATGTCACTCATGCCCTTCCATCAGGGGCAGATCCAGGATTTTGCATAAGAGGGGGGGGGGGGGGCAACGTAGGCCCTACTGTATGTAGTGCATTTAAGCCCCCCCCCCCACTTTTTTCAATGATCTTTATTTTGATTTCACTCAATAATACATGGATTTTTTTCTTTTTTCCAATTATTTTCATTGAATTACATAACAAAAAGACAATGAAAATCACAAGTAAAATATTTCAATGACTTACATGATCATATGAACATAGAAGATAAGGTTTAACACACTAAAATATGCCTACATTACCAGAAATACAATCAATCATCACTAAAACTATTTCACTGAATTACATGAGCATGTATACATTAGAAAAGACCTTTAAAAATTTTTTTATAAGAGAGACATTGAGTGAAATCTTTCTTCTTTACCAAAACCCGGCCTTTGACCTCCCCTAACCCCACGTACCCTCCTTAAAAAACTAAAACAAAAACAGCCGCAACACACACAGAAACACAACTCTATGTACACAATCACAAATCCTCTTAAATCTCTTTCAAACCCCTCTATCTAGCTCTCTCTCTCTCTCTCTCTCTCTCTCTCTCTCTCTCTCTCTCTCCTTACCCCTGCATCGCCCCCAATCCTGCCATTTCGGTGCGATCTCTTCCATTAAACTCATTCCTTTTAATAGCTATTGCTTTTTCTTCATTTTGATATTCTAACAAAATTTGAAAACATCTTTCCTGAGTAGGAACTCTGCCCTCTGACCTTGAGTTGAAAATAATATATTCATTAAGAAAATTACAGTAAAAGTACAGTAATCTGTCATGACTGTGTACACAATGGTTCGTGTGGATCTGTATAGTTTTCTCCATATACTCTGTATCCCCCACAAGCATTAGGCCATGTGCTCTGTTTGTTGAGCTGAGCCTGTCAATGCGTAGGGTGAGCTCGAGCCGTTTCATGGTGATTTTGGACAAATCTGCCTAGGCAAGGTTGTAAAACGTAAACGCGCGGGCCATAGCGGGCCATAGCTAGCTCGCGCGCGGCCTATATGCTCGCGGCCGGCGGCGCGCAGCACGCGCGGACGTCGAAAAGCATTGAAATCAAATTACGACAGGTGGAATCTTGTTCCCATAGCAACAGCCGCCAGGCTGAAAAGCAGTGGAAGAAGGCTGCAAATCATTTAATAACGATTTTATGGAAATTATCTCTTCTTCTTCTTCAAGAGTAGTCTGCTTCCTTCAAGCTCGAAGATTCTTGCAGAACTTTAATCTCACTTTTGATCATAGGCACGCGCACAGTCACAACTTGCCAGGGGACTGGGGGACTGATGTCGCTCAGTGGTCAAATAGGTCTAAAACTTTCTAATGACCCTTCCTTTTAAGACAATGTCTAGGCCTACCGTAATATTGTAGATAACTAAGATAAGAAATTTAAAAATCTTCAAATAGATTGCCTCAGTCACTACGTCTATAATGCTTTTGATTGGGCGTAAACATAGCAAAACGCGATGTATATACCCACTGACGTTGTAATTCCGGACAGGTTGTTAATCCGGACAGGTCATTTTTAAAACAGTAAATCGAACACCTTTTCATACAAATTGTGACAAATCTTTCACAGAATAGGTTGAAAATCATGTGAATTGCAAATATTCACTGGGTTTAGTGTTACTCGATGCATGTTTTTCGTAAAATCTGACGGCAATATTGACGGAAATGCACCCCCCCCCCCCATCCTACCCGTAAATGTTGGAAAAGTTTGGCGTGCATGAGGCCTTCATGTAGGCCAAGATGTAAGCCTATAGATGTATATTGTATTTTCCTGACTATAACATAATCCTTTCCTATTCTACTGTCATGAGCTGCGGAACCCGGGGGGCGGGGGGAGTGGCTGCAGCCCCCACCTTTTTGAGTAGATACGTTAAAAGAAAATCTCGGAAAAAGGGCTCAAAAATTGTCATTAATGTGTGAAATCAGATCAACCCCCCCCCCCCCCCCCACTTTCCAAAATGCTCAGCGGCCCTTGACTGTTGCTTTTGCCTTTTGTTTGATTACCGGTAGTTATTTTTCAATGATGATTTGACATTCCGTTTTGATGATTCTAGGACAACTACCCCCTGGGAAACTACCCCCCACCCCGTACAACTACCCCCTGAACAACTACCCCCATATGACAATTACCCCCCCCCCCCCAGGACAACTACCTCCAGGACAATTACCCCCCCCCCCTAGACGATTACCCTCCAGGAAAATTACCCCCCCCCCCCCAAAAAAGGCCATTACCCCGATACCCCCCCCCCCGGACAACTACCCCAGAATCTGGGGGGTAGTTGTCCTGGGGTTAATTGTCCTAGGGGAGTAGTTGTCCAGGGGGTAGTTTTCCGGGGGGGGGTAGGTGTCCGGGGGGGGTAAATGTCTAGGGGGGTAGTTGTCCGGATACGCGTTTCAAGAATTCATCTGTAACCTATTTTGATTCTCCCTTTTAAATAGTGAAACTTATCAGCATTTTAGAGCACTTGAAATTTCCGGGGGGGGGGGGACACCCCCTCCCCTGATTGCATTTGCATTATAAAAACTTTCCATATTGGCGAATTCCTCAGTAAATATATTTACTTCTAAATCACAATTTACACGGATGATCGGGTATTTCTAATTTTCGGGGGGGGGGGGGGTGGGTGGGGAACAGAAAAATCGTTGAATATTTTGTTCCCGTTCCCCCCCCCCCCCCTGAATTAGGGCATTTAGATTGTCTACTGTACAGGGGAATCTCTTACGTTTTAGAGATATCAAGCAATAGACCTATTGTACAGTTTAGATTATTAGTATGCGAGAGAGCGTAGCGAACGAGCGAGAAAATTTGAATAGTGAAAGTTTGCATTTTAGAGCACGTGAGGGCCTGAATAGGGTGCTGCCGCCTGTACTCATTATGTACGGTACTATACCATTGTTTTTTTAGTCTTCAAAATTTCCAGGGGGGGGGGGGGCGATCCCCCCCAAAAAAAAAAAAAATTCCCCGGCGGGAGGGGGGGGGGGGACGTGTCCTCCTCCGCCTTCCGGAATCGCCGCCCCAGGTTTTTGATGATAATCCCAAATTGTGGATTTGTATTCAGTTAAATAAATTGATTTGTTCTGATTTGATTTGCAATGGTAGCGGATTGGGGCGCGGGGGAGAGGGGGGCACAAGGAGACTGATTGAGAAAATTTTGCACTTTGTAGTTTGAACTTCGTATTTGTTTTAAATCACAAAGGCAGATCATATTGTTTCTTCTGTCTAGGCAGTATCGTTTAGACAAAAAACAAAACAAATATACTATATACTATAGCAAATGCGGGGGGCGTAGCGACCGAGTGAGAGCATTTTTCATTTTTGAATGGTGAAACTGTGCATTAAAGAGTACTAATGTGTTGCAGCAATTAGTTATTATTTTCTATAGCCTATAAAGTAGGCCTACCTTTTCATTCTTTTTCAAAATTTACGATAGGAGGGGACGATAGGAGAGGACTTGGGGTGAACATGTTTCTACTATTGTTAGTAAACTCTCTCGGGCGAAAGGTTGTATACGGAGAATAAAACAATTTTTGTTTTCATTCAAAAGCATGTACATATTGATCTGCCAAATAAAATAATAATAATAATAATAATATAATTTTGAAGAATCTGTATTTTGCTATGATTTTTCCTTATATTGATTATTGTAGTAAATTTTGGGTAAGCTGTGCAAAAAATTTGAATCTGAATCTGAACCTGAAATCCATAGGGATAAGATACAAAAAGTCCAGAATAAATATAAGTTTTTGAATGATTATTATACATCTCAGCATTCATTGTTAGTCACGCTGAAATGGCAATCAGTAGAACAGAGTATAAAATATCAGTACTGTGCATGGGCCGCGGAGCCGGGGGGGGGGGGGCTGGGGGCTGCCCCCCCCCCCACTTTTTTGAGTAGACACATTAAAAAATATCGGAAAAAAGGCTCGAAAATTGTCATTAATGAATGAAATCGGTTCAGCCCCCCCCCCCCACTTTAAAAAACGGCCCCTGACGTGTTGTGTGTTCTTGTTTTTAAAATACAAAAATAATAATCTCATGCCGACTTATCTAGAATCACTGATATGTAAACGAATTGCAAATTATAGGACACGTTATTCTTGACAAACAATTTAACCTCTTCAAATTTTCAACACTACATCTTAAGTAACTATTTTATACATTTCCATCAAATAACCTTTAATGTGTGTGTTAAAAAAAAAAAACTTAACTTAATGCAAACCTGACACTAGTATTTTGCGATCGATTTAGCTGTTTTGGATAACTCGGCCGCGATTTTCGCTGAGTCCGAGTTGGCTGTCGAGTTAGCCCGGATCCGTTTATTGCACTCCCTGGTATATATTCAGACGTGTACATGCATTTAAAAAATGAGATCATTATTATTCAAATATATACATTTTATAATACCTTTAATTCACTTCACATTTTTTGTTTTGTTTGTAATTTACCATGTTACCTTATTGTTAAAGGAGAATGAAACCTTGGGGGAAAAAAATCAGTTTTCATGAAAAGAGAGGATAGAGAGAAGCAATTAAAAAAAAAGTTCTATCAAGATCGGTTACGAAATGAGAAAGTTATGAAAGTTTGAAAAGTTTCAATTTACTTTCTATGGCGATCCTCATGCTGCACCTTGAGAGATAAAGGGGGAAATATGAAATTTTATGTACAAAACATATGGAGAAATGTACTACTAAACCTGCCATTTTGAAGTAACATTGCCAATTTTAGGATCTCCATAGAAAGTAAATTGAGACTTTTCAAACTTTCGTAGCTTTTTTTTTTTTAAATTTCGTAACCGATTTTGATGGAACTTTGTTTAAATTGCTTATCTCTACACTCTAAAAACTAAATTGTTAAATCACCATTTAAAAGGCCGAGGAGTGACGACTTTTTCAAAATTGTAGATTAACACTTTTAACATGCTGGATACACCACTATAAAGGCTGAATCCAGGAGTTTAAAAGAGTTTATCTACCATTTTAACCCTTTCAAGACAGGAATTATTTAAGGGATAAATTGATCACATTTTGTTCTTCAAATTGGCAACAATAATATTTTTCTTTTAGTGCTACATGGTTGAAATAAGGTGTAATGTCTTTGAAAACAATATACATGGTTAGAAATTTGTTGAATAGTTGAAAGAAATTGCCAATTTTGATGAAAAACAATGATTTTAAACCTCTCAATGTGTTGCCAATTTAAGGATCTCAAAGCTTATTCTTGTTTTTAAAATTCCTGGCATCAAACGCAATATGGTCATGCAATAAAAATGGACATAGTGCAGGCAGAAAATTTTGCTTTTTCTACTCGTGCATCTGGTATATTTTTTAGAGCTCTGGATCAAAAGTTATTGAGCCAAACCACAAAATGTGGTCAATTGTCTCGAAAGGGTTAAAAAACGTTGTCACTCCTCGGCCCTTTTAAATGGTGATTTAACACTTTAGTTTTTAGAGTGTATCCTCTCTTTTAGGGTTAGGGTTAGGGTTATCAAGTATTTTGTATTTTCATGCACATGTACATGTAGAATGATTTGTTAAACTGCAAGGCGCCTTTGGAAAGCAATTTGCATAGCTTAACAGGCCAACCCTGCAGTATAAAATAAAGAAGACAAAATGAATATGATACAAATACTGTAACCGTACCCCGAATCGCTGCCCCTGTAATTATGCATTTATATCATTTATTCAATAATTTGATTGATCAACATAGGGACATTGTGTTGGTACTCCAGGTATTTAATAGGACTGAAGGGGGGGGGGGGGTATGAGGAGGGGGAAGCAGGGGCGGATCTAGCTTTTTTCCAAGGGAGGGGTTTGAGGGGCTGAGCTGGGTATTGCGAGGGAGCGTAGAGACCGAGCCCGAGCGAGCGAAGCGAGCGAGGGGGGGGTGTGGGAGGGGGGTATCCCCCCTCCCACAGTAGGGAGATTTTTCATTTTTAGGGTTGCTAGCTTGCGATTTTAAGCATACTTGCATGCTCTATTTTTTCTCTTTTTTGCCCAAATAAATGTTTACTTGGAAGGGAGCGAGGGGGGAGGGGGGTATCCCCCCTCCCACAGTAGGGAGATTTTTCATTTTTAGGGTTGCTAGCTTGCGATTTTAAGCATACTTGCATGCTCTATTTTTTCTCTTTTTTGCCCAAATAAAATAATGTTTACTTGGAAGGGAGCGAAGGGGGAGGGTGTGGGAGGGGGGTATCCCCCTCCCACAGTAGGGAGATTTTACATTTTTAGGGTTGCTAGCTTGCGATTTAAAGCATACTTGCATGCTCTATTTTTTTCTCTTTTTTGCCCAAATAAATGTTTACTTGGAAGCGAACGAAGCGAGCGAGGGGGGAGGGTGTGGGAGGGGGGTATCCCCCCTCCCACAGTAGGGAGATTTTTCATTTTTAGGGTTGCTAGCTTGCGATTTTAAGCATACTTGCATGCTCTATTTTTTCTCTTTTTTGCCCAAATAAAATAATGTTTACTTGGAAGGGAGCGAAGGGGGAGGGTGTGGGAGGGGGGTATCCCCCCTCCCACAGTAGGGAGATTTTTCATTTTTAGGGTTGCTAGCTTGCGATTTTAAGCATACTTGCATGCTCTATTTTTTCTCTTTTTTGCCCAAATAAATGTTTACTTGGAAGGGAGCGAGGGGGGAGGGTGTGGGAGGGGGGTATCCCCCCTCCCACAGTAGGGAGATTTTACATTTTTAGGGTTGCTAGCTTGCGATTTTAAGCATACTTGCATGCTCTATTTTTTCTATTTTTGCCCAAATAAATGTTTACTTGGCAGCCCAAGGGGGGGGGGGTTTAAACCCCCTAAACCCCCCCCCCCTGTAGATCCGCCACTGGGAAGCACTCGTTTTTTCCGAAGGTTTCTTTTCCAGATGTCCTTCATTCCGAAGGTTCGTAATTCCGAAACACGAAATTCCCATACTAAGAGATTTAAAATTCGAAAAATTAAAAAGGGTTCAATATTCCAAACATTTTTTTGTGTTACTCCGCAGGTTCAATTTCGAAGATTCGTTATTTCTAAGGTTTGTTTATCCGAAGGTTCATAATTCCGAACATTTTGTTTCAATACTTAGAGCATGGACGCTACATGCTTAGAGTATCGAAAATGAAGTAGGGTTAATTAAGGCCATCATTTTGAAATTGAAACAGAGTTCATAATTCGATATTCTGAAAATGACAGAATTTTATTTCATTTTCGGAATTGTTAACCTGAAATTATGAACCCCAATTCATTTTCGGAACCATTTATGAACTCTATTTAATACTCGGAATTACGAAGCGTCGAAATAACGAACTTAACGAACCTTTCGGATTTAAAGACCTTTCTGACCAACGTATCTTCAGAATTATCGGAAAAACGACATGTAATCGGCCTAAGGATATTGATAAGCGGATCCAATCCTGTATTTTTATCCGGGAACCTGTAGATTTACAACTTTTTGTATTAAAGCAAACAGCATTAACCATTCACTTTAGCCTGACTTTGATTGGACCTTTGTTCGTGTGTGTTGGAGCGCCCCCTTCGAGATCGATGGTCTATACCACTGATCTCTGATTTTTCCGTATAGAGATCAGTGGTCTATATAGCTGTATACATGTTGTTTTATTTTGATGTAATTAGGTTGTCATGGAACCTACAAACTCAAAGACTTTACCGACAAAATGTCTTGTGCAAGCCTTCATGCCATTGTGTACACTGTGCCCCCATTTTAGAATTGATAACCTTCTTCTTCTATTCTTTTGCTTGTCAGAGAATTTGGAAGGACAAAGATACCCCAAAGTGTGTGATTATTTTTTCAAATTTGCTTGTCAGGGAATTTTGGAGGAAAATTTTACCCCCCCCCAAAAAAAAAAAAAATTAAAAAAAATTGATGACCTTTTTCCAGTGGCGTATCTACGGGGGTGCAGAGGGGGCACGTGCCCTGGGCGGCACTTGAAGGGGGCGCAAAAAACGCAAAAGAGAGAAAGAAAAGGGGGAGAAATACAAAACAAAATGTATAAGAATTTGTTTTTTTTTTATAGGGTTTGAAATGCAAAAATTTTCTATAGCTCAGTCGCTTTGCTCCCTCTCATAATTATGTTCAAAATCTAGCTATTTCGCCCCCTATTGGCGTTTGTAAAGTGTTAACCATTAATTGACTCTAGTTGCTTTGCCCCCCCCCCCCCACTGCATAGGGCAGGAGCTTGTTAAATTTTGCGCCCCTGGTGGGATATAAGAGCATAAAAAGCACTATAGTGTAGAACATTTGAAAGAAATCATAAATTTGCCTTACAATTACCTTACTCAATTCCTCAAATATATTTCTTCATGGTTTTCATTCATTTTGCACCCCCAAAACAGGAATGTTCAAAATTAAAAAAAAAATAAATCTATTGCTAGGTCGCTGTATTCCCTTGGATTTTTTTTTTTTTTTTTTTTGTATGAGTAAAATACATAAGAAATTTCAATTTGAGGGGTGAAAAGGAAAAAATAAATCTGCTGCTCAGTCGCATTGCTCCCTCGCTTATACAATAACTCATCAAATTTGGGCTAACAACCCCGGGTTATGTGCATCAAAACTCTTTTTCATGTAGTGCCATCATTTCTAAATCAAAAACTGTCATTAATCTGAGTTTGGGCATAGGGGTGGGGGAGGGGGGGGGGGATCGCGCAGATTTGATAGTTTTCCCCGGGCGCCAGAACACCTAGATACGCCACTGCCTTTTTCTTACTTTTTTTTTTCTTTTTAGAAAATTTTCCGAGATTTGTGCCCCCGCTTTTTACAAAATCCTGTATCTGCTCCTGACTATCACTACTAATCATCACCAGCCTGGTATCTGTGGGTGTAGGCCTTTTGTCAAATAATTATCCGACTTGAGCTGATAAATTTGGTAAAGTTGGGCCCGCCCACTGCCCCCTACTACTCCCAAACCCTATATATATATATATATATTTGTTGCGTAGCTTAAATCAAAGTTCCCCAGAGCTGTCCTCCCTTTATGAAATTTTTGCAAAGATTGAAAAAATGTCTCCGCCGGGAATCGAACCCGGGCCGTTTGCTTCGAACGCCAGTGCCTTAACCACTAGACCACTATGTACAGCTAAAAAAGTATACCCAACTTTGGTAGCTTCTAATTAACAGGCAAAACCTCTATGAGCTTGACATTTATTTCATATTAAAGAGCAACTTATATCTTATCTAATAGCACCTTGTTCATATCAATGCTCTCACGGATGACTGATCAGCAGGCTTTTCAAAAAGCATTGTCAAAATCCTCTTGTTCCAAATTTTGGTTCAAGCAAGGAATGTGGCTCAAAACCAATTATGCATTTGTTATTTCAGTTTGAAAACAATAGCTGAGTTATTTTCATTGATTTTGTGCAATTGAATAGAAAAGGCGTTAAAGTCAAGAAAAGGATTATTACAAGCAAATTTATGATATTTTCTTTGCCATGATGACACTATCTTAGCTTCAACCGCAGCCCTTGTTTAAGGTAAGCCCTTTTATGCAAAATCATGCAAAATGGACAACATTTATTTGGGAAGCTATCTTTTTTCCATGAAAGTCTCCTACGAATTACTCTGCTAATTCTCAACACAATGTATCCTTCCTTTTTTTAAAAAAAGTCTTTAATGTCAGTAAACCTTTCAGTTCATGTGCTGCTATTTGAGAAAAACAACGTGTGCCCTTTATGCAGGTGAAATGGTGCAATGAACAAATGAGCAGAGTTTTTAGTTATCACGAGACAAGATAATATAGAAAGCTGTCAAAATGAATTAGGACTATCATATAGATTGAAACAAGGTCATGTGAAAGGGACTTTATACAATGGAGCAATGAAGCACGAAAGAGAACTCAACTTTTAAAATGATTTTAGACTATAAAGTATACCACCCACATTCGTTGTATCAGCCTAAACTTGGTATATATACAAGGAGATTTACATGACACTTTTTAAAAACCCTGGTGCTCAGTCATCCGTGGCAGAAAAGTCATGAATGAGGTATCATTAGACAGAAAACAAGTTACTCTTCATCATGAAATGAATATCTAGGTCACATGAGTTATTTTTTAATTAAAAGCTCTCAAAGTTGGGTATACTTTTTGTTGTTGTTGATACGCACTGTATAGCGAGAGTGGTGTGGATGTGTGTACCGTTCGGTTGAACTATGTTAAACTTAGAAAATTATGTGAACAGATAAGATGGAACGAAATGAAGCAGGTCACTCGGTGTATTTACAAGCTTTCGGCTCCTGGCCTTCTTCAAGTTTATTTGCTAGATCAAACAGAATGAAACAAATAATAACAAGCAACTTAACAAGACTAAAGAAAACAGAACAGAATTATCATAAAGCTGGCAACATATAAATCAACAGGAATAAGTGAAATTGAAAAGATGTTAATCGGTATAGGAGTAAGTGAAATAACGAAAATGAACTCAACAGAAACAAAAGTATAGCAAAGTAAACAATTAACTGACTTTTAAGGTCGAAGCAAATGTATATGTTGTTTCGTGCGTAATGTGTATATGTGTTACCTGACGTCCGTATTACCTTATATTGCACAGAACACCTACACATGTGTATATAGAAGTATGATATGTCAAAATGGAAGCTAAAATACAAAAATAATACAATGAAAAATATGAACAATGAA
Source organism: Heliocidaris tuberculata (assembly GCA_025618425.1). NCBI lineage: Eukaryota > Metazoa > Echinodermata > Echinoidea > Camarodonta > Echinometridae > Heliocidaris > Heliocidaris tuberculata. The sequence continues at coordinate 38,825,802 of CM046838.1, read as the reverse complement.
TTCATAATAATTTAGGATAGTATCCTAAAAGATTTTATGTTATACATGCATATCTACGGATAATGTACACACCCAAAGCTTTGAAAGTGAGTCTTTTGTTTTATCTAGTATACACGAAATCATAAATATATCAGGTAGTACTTAACAAGAAATATAAGTAATGATATATCCCCCGAAATATGCATTTCATCGTATAAATGACGCTTACCTATAACAATAGATAAGGTAAATAGATACAGAGAAGGTAATAGAGCATTACAAAATATATCATAAGTCATGATACAAAAATGTAAAGTGAGTACAGGGTAGGCAATAGTGAAAATTTTCATCTAAAATACATGAGATAATAATACAGTCATGTACATTAAATAAAGTTATGTTATAAAAGATGCTGTAAGTCATTAATGTAAATACAAAGACAGTAATTTAATACTTTTGCTTTGTCCATATAGCTGGGATCATTGTAGTAGATAGAAGTAGTATATAACAATATAACATAATATAACTGGGCGTTGTGGCGTGCGCCTGTAATCCAGCTAACAGTGGAAGTTATAAACTGATTCAGCGGACCCAGGTTCGAGACTGAGTCACGTCTTTCGGACGGTGACGTTAAAGGTCGGTCCCAGACGTAAATAATCATATCTGATTGATACACGTCTGTAAAAACCCAATTACACACACACATACACACACACACAATAGGTCAAAATGTAAATGTGAAATGTAAAGGGTTATTAACTTATGTATTAACATATTGTATTTTATATAGTATTTATTTGTTAAATTTTATATAAAAGTTACCTCTCAATGCAATTAGGTTTTTGATGAACGAAGAAAAGATTTCTATTTTATCTTCCTTGTCTAATTTCATTATATTTATGAATTTTCCCTGGCATTTCAAGTAACTAAAGTTTTCTTCCACATTGTTTATTTTTTCAAGAAAATCTGATCGAAAAACTTTACATTTTTCACATTTCATCACTATATGAAACTCATCTCCTCAAATTAATTTAATTGTTAAGTGCATGAGGTGGTGTTTTTTCTTGTCTTTTATATCTTCCCATTTCTATGGGTAAGTTATGTGCCCTTAATCGGAGTTGTGATATTTTTTCTTACATTTATATTTTTGATATAAGATAAATAGTTTTGTTGCTTGATTTTACTTTTGAATTGTCTGAAAGTTCTGAGTTTATTTCCGTCAGGGTATCCCTATCATCAAATAAATCCAGTTTTTAATTGTTCGTCAATTCTCATTCCGAACAAGTTTGATATATTTCGACAAATTCCTTTTGTGAAATTGGTATATTTTCAGGATCCAATGTATTTTCAGGATTCATGATATGCTTCGCCTTCTAGGAAAGGGTTCCCAGCTGGCCCCCTTTCAGTTATCTTTCTGGATACGTACGCCATTGCAGTAGGCCTATATACGTTAAATAATGAAAATTCACTGGATGAAGTGATAGCAGGGAGGTGGGGTGATAGGTTTAAAGGGAAATCCAACCTTAATAGCAAGTTGCTTTGAAAGAAATAGGAAAAATCAGAGAAGCAGATTGGTGAAAGTTTGAACGAAATCGGACAAGCAATAAGAAAGTTATGAATTTTTGAAAGTTGTATTCACTACGCATATGGGAATTTCAAATTGGCCGAATAGGTAATGTCACTGTGATGTAGCTGTGGACAACTCCCCCATTCGCTCTAACACACAAAATGACCAAAATGTCACTTTTTTTCAAAATGCATTACTCAGTGGGATCTTTTCGTTCATTAGGACCTATAACAATATGCTATCTCCAATATATTTTGAGTACTGCCCCGAGGGTAAAAGCGCCTCGAAGAAAACCGCAAATTAATGATATTTTTGTGTACGACAAATGGGAGAGTTGTCCACATAAATGTCACAATTGACTCACCAAATTGCCAATTTGAGATTTGCATAGATGTAGTGATCTCATTTTTCAAACATCCATAACTTTCTTAGTCCTTGTCCGATTTCTTTCAAACTTTCACCATTCTGTTTTTATTTTTCTACTTTCATACAAATCATCTTATTACCAAGGTTGGATTGTCCTTTAAGGAATGGTCCAATTTTGAAGGATAGAACAGAAAGAAGAAGTCGGAGAGTTAATGAATAGGGAAGAGCAGAACGCCCACAGAATACTAAACAACATAATGGCTATTGATTTTGTCGTCAATCCAGCCGTTTGGTTAAGGTTTCGAATGAGTCACTGTGTGGATCCGAAACCGAGAAACTTTGAAAAGAATATCAAAACACCTGTAAAGCATCGGCTGAATCGAATGCACGCAGTGCTAAACTTTGTGTACGTTCACAGCATACACACACGATGACACATCTGCCTTGTTTACAGTATTGAATCTGATCTGGGAATCTGTTTGTGACTAAATGGAACCAAATGTGATATGTTCATGATTTTAATACGAACAGATGATGGCAGTTTTACGAAGAGGATGGTGGATGTCTTACCTGATTTGGATGTGTTGTATTCCCGTGGCAGTTTACTCACAGAACTCAACACTTACAGGTAAGTCAGTATATTATAAAGTGTAATGACTGTATATTGTGAAGTGAATTGTCCATTAAAAATTAGTGGGTGAGGCATGAGGTATACGAGCAGGGGTGTCAATCCTGGGGGGGGGGGGGGGGGGGGGGGGGGGAACATATCGTTCCCCCCCCCTATAGACATGATAAATCCGGAGGTGTAAAATAAAATAAGGAAAAATGAGGCAGAACTTGGGAAATGAAACCTTCCAAACAATGAAATACAAAACTTATTACACGATCAGACTGCAATTTTGCTGTGCTCTATGCATGCAAATTCTCTAATTTTCCCTGCTTCATGTAACCATGGAGAAGCTGGTATTTAAGAGGTGTTAGCGAAAAAAATCATGAAGGGTACTATCCTGGGGGGGGGGGGGGGGAAGTCAACTATTATTGCTGTACACACGTGCGACCACAAACACGTGAAAAGGGTAGTTTTTTCCAGTTAAGGCGCGTGAAGCGTGTGTCGCCTTTAGGATGTCAAAAAGGCCAAAACCGTTTCAATATACGCGTTTAGGATATCGTTTTTCCCATACTTGTGTGGATTTTGTGTGACGAATCTCTTGTTTAGAGGGTAAAATTTTCAAGAAAGCACCCGAAAACACTTGAATAGGGTGTAAACTTGACCAATTAGATTAAACGTGTTGAGGGGTGGTTTGGAAAACCTGTGGTCGTGCATGTGTACAGCAATATAGTTGAGTGCCCCCCCCAGGTATTATATATACCTTCATTGCCAATATGAAAAAAAAAATGGATCAACAATGCCCCTGGGCACTAGGTGGATGTTGGGGGGGGGGTGGGGGTCAAAAGTATGAAAGTTACAAAGTAGGCCTATCAATAAGTTGACTGTTACATGTATATGTTTTATGGAAAAGTAATATTCAGTTTTACATTAGTTTACAAACCTGCTCCAGAAATATGTGAAGGTCGTAGGCTTATAATAAACCAATTTATACTTATGCCATGACAAGATCCTGCACTCAGCATATTTTGTGAAATTTTACACATTGCATGTTTTTAGTTGATTATTTTTATTCCAAATTTAAAGGGAAGTTTGAGTTCTGGGAAAGCTAAAATATAATTTGTGAGCTTTCTCATTCTTTTTATGTTACATGTAGTTTGGAAAATTATCATAGTAGATATGTCCCCTGAAAAGGATTGCTCTTCAAATGCTCTAACATTCAAAATATGACAAGAAACAGCTGAAATGCTTGGGCTGAACATTTGTGTGTACTCCTGTATACACATTCCTGTGTGCAGTGCATGTGACTCTCAGCAGGATTGAGTCAATTTTTTAAATCATTTTGGTGATTCCAAAACCTTACAGCATACACCAATTATTATGTGCTATACAGTGCATCCCCCCAAAAAGTTAACAGTTGGAAAAAGTCCCCCAAAATAAATATTTCAAAATATTTGTTGGAAATTTTCATAACCATGGATAGATTAGGGTCTCTTCTGTCAAATGACACCAAGATATGTGGCAATATTTTGAGCTCGAGTGAGCAAAAGTGACTTTTGCGAAAGGGTGCAAAATCCAGACTTGACAAGAAATGGTACTTTGTGCTGACTAGTGTTAACAAATTTGAGAACTGTAAAAAGTTGACATTTGGAAAAAGTCTCCCCAAATGAACATTTCAAAATATGTTCATGAAATTTTCATACCTATGGATAGCTTAGGGTCTCTCCTACCAAATGATACCAAAACATCTAACGATATGTTATGCTTGAGTGAGCAAAAGCCATTATTGTGAAATGGTGCAAAATCTATGGTTGACAAAACTTTGTATTGATTCTAACTGGTATCAGCAAAGTTTAGAGTCTTGAAAAGGCTTAGAAACTTTCATATTCTGATCATTAAAAGGCAATTTATGAAATAATAGGCTTTGTTTTCTGTATGTCTTGGCATATCCCATCAAAACTTTATGGTTGACTTAGAAAACCAGCTTGAATTATAACTTTGCCAAAACTAATATTTTGAAATACTCAGTAAAGCACTTAAAGGGAAATCCAACCTTTATAGCAAGTTGCTTTGAAAGAAAGAGGAAAAATCAGAGAAGCAGATTGGTGAAAGTTTGAACGAAATCGGACAAGCAATAAGAAAGTTATGAATTTTTGAAAGTTGTAATCACTATGCATATGGGAATTTCAAATTGGCCGAATAGGTAATGTCACTGTGATGTAGCTGTGGACAACTCCCCCATTCGCTCTAACACACAAAATGACTAAAATGTCACTTTTGTTCAAAATGCGTTACTCAGTAGGATCCTTTCATTCATGAGGACCTATAACAATATGCTATCTCCAATATATTTTGAGTACAGCCCCGAGGGTAAAAGCGCCTCGAAGAAAACCGCAAATTAATGATATTTTTGTGTACGACAAATGGGAGAGTTGTCCACAAAAATGTCACAATTGACTCACCAAATTGCCAATTTGAGATTTGCATAGATGTAGTGATCTCATTTTTCAAACATCCATAACTTTCTTAGTCCTTGTCCGATTTCTTTCAAATTTTCGCCATCCTGATTTTCTTATTTTTCTGCTTTCACACAAATCATCTTATTATCAAGGTTGGATTGCCCTTTAATTGCTCACTGAAACATAAAAATATTGAGATATGTAAGGACATACAGAGAACAGAACCTCTTCTTTGATAAATTGTCTATTATTAATCAAATATGAACATTTATAAGCCTTTTCATGACACTCAACATTGCTGGTACCAGCCAGAAGAAATACCAATTCTTGTCAAGTCAGGATTTTGCACCTTTTCACAAAAGTGGTCTTTGTTCACTCGAGCGTAAAATATTACCACATATTTTGATGTCATTGGATAGAAGAGATCCTAAGCTATCCATGGTTATGAAAATTTCCTACAAATATTTTGAAATATTTATTTTGGGGAGACTTTTTCTGACTGTTAACTTTTTTTTGGGGGACGCACTGTATAATCAACCTTTCCCAAGTGCTTTGAGACAGTTTCTTTCACAATTCATTCTCATGACCAGAACTCAACTTTATCTTCAAGTGTAGGTTTGCTGCAACAACTGGATGAAACAAAGTAATGTAATGTAGTTGTGGTGGACCTTACTGAGGGAGCAAGAGTTCTGTGGGAGGGTCTGGGAGGGGGTGTCCCCCTCTCTACAGTAGGGGAATTTTGGCTTTTTTTATACCTGAGAAATGAAGTTTTAGTTGCATTTTGGATACAATTTTAATTAAGACCAAACAGGGTGGGGTTTTTGTCAAGCAGACCTCTAGTCATGAGCAGGGGTTTGCAGTATGCAAGCACCCCTCACACCCCCCCCCCCTTGTTACTTGCCTGCACTTCTAAGTAACTAAATGAGAATTAGGAAAGAAAGGAGAAACCAAAGTTATGCCCAAATGAACATTTTAAATGCTTGTCACTGTGATGCAAATATGACCCTCAGAGACATACTAAATGTTTACATTCTAAGCTCTTATATTTTATTTTATTGAATCCATTTTCAGAATCTTATTTGTTCTTTCCTCACTTTCCAAATATTTAAGTAGTAAACAATATTCCCCTTCTGTAGCCAGGCTTTGTGCTATAATGTTGATGGTCTAATGGGAGCCATATTCTGATTGATCGTTATTAAGATCTGTAGGAAGTAAGATACTGTTGTGGTATAGTGATTCTTTCACCTGACTAACAAGTGTTACGTTGCTCCCATAAATTAGGTTTATTCCATTTCCCCCATATTTTGTGGTAGTATTAAGTCGTAAAAAGCAGAATCTTGTAATTTTGTGATGAAATAAGATATGTACTGTGGTTTATGTGTTGAGAATCTTGATATAGATCATTAAGAGCCAGAAGGGCATCATGCACATTGTGAAATGATAACAGACAGAAAATGTTTTCTATTGATTCAATAAAGCATAGATAAAAGAAAGATTTTGAGATAGATCATTTATTTTATGTATTACATTTTCTGTCAAATGTTAATCAGAGTGATATTTTTTGCTGGCCTGGAGAGTGGAGAACAATGTTAGGTTTAGTGACATTTCAATAACTTTTTATTATTTCATATTTCTAATAAGATGTATCCAGGGGAACCTTGTTTCAAAACTAAGTCTGTCAATGGAGACTACATGTAGTTACTAATCCAACACACCTTGTAGACCATCTGTTACTAGATCAATACTGTACTAATTGATTACAAAATATAGAATTGATTTAACCTTTCAAATATCCGTGATGCTGTATACCCTGTGAATGGCCTTCCTTCAGAGTGATACAATGAACTGTCATTTAACCCATTAGGTAGAATGTTATTTGAGTATTTGATTTATAAATATAGGTATCCTGAGTTATCTCCAGCTTATAGTATTCACTTGCATTTACAAAGTACAGATCATAGTGTTATTGAGGTAAGAAATGCTTTGTAAGAGCTATGTCATGTTTTAATCATACCATGTACTATGTAGCCTACATGTAGATAAGAATTCAGTGCAAAAAGCTACATGGGTGTGGTGACCTCTGGGCCTCTTGAAATCTCCAAAAATCACTCTGAGCAAATCTCATTTTTGGTCAATTCCAGTATTAGGAACATGACATTCAGACTTCTTTTTGGTTACCAGGTATTTCAGAAAGTGTTAAGCCGAATCAAGAGTCCAAAAACATATTTCAATAAGTAAATCAGACACGTTTGACTAGCTATCAGGGACATACATAGCAAATTTCACAGAGTGTATTCCTTTGGATTATCGTTAATGAGAAAATGGACCCTTTGTGACGTGACCGTAATGGACATGACTCAAAATGGACAAAGATATTTCACTCCTGTGAATCAGGGTCTTTGATTTTTTTTTTTAAATTAAAAAAATCATATTTATTTGATTTAAATCACATTTTAAAAATTTAAATCAGATTTTTTTATTTTTTATTTGTTTAAAATTTCATAGGAAATAATATTCAATTCCAAATAAATCTTACCCTAATAATAACATTAATCTTAATCTTATCATAAACTTGACTCCTAACATTGTTCTTAACAGTTTATTTTGTAATTAAAAATAGTATAACCGACAAATCAAAATCCATTTAAGAAATCATTAATCTCAATGAATTAATTTCCCAACATACATACATAGGAAACTTCCCTAGGGAATTCCCATTAAGTTGAGAAAATTCCCCCACTCTTTTTGTACGTGCTTAATCAATCATGCAATTAGTATTCTATTTTTGTCCCCCAGTTATATTGCCAAAAAGACGTCCCCCACCCCTTATCAACTGTATTATGCCTGTTTTGTCAGTCTAAATGTTAATCTGTTGCCTCACTCTAAACTTTGTGTATGGTATTATTTTGATGAAAAATACAGTGTTAAAAAATAAAGGAATCAGTGGCTTGTAAACAAAATAAGATGCCACTGTGTTTTCAGCTGCATCACCGCGGCATTTTCAGCGTTGCAAGAGGGAATGTATACTCTCCATGCTATTAGTCGGCGGGCTTTTCAATTTGAAATTGTGGTTTCTTTGATTGATCATTGATCCTTATCCTGTATATTCACAAACAGAAGATTTTAGTTATCAGAATTGGTTTCATTCCCCTTTTAGAATGATGGTCATGTTTAAATACACCCAACTCTTTATAATTTAAGAAATAATTGCACTGCAATTACGTTCATTCGTTATAGGACGTCGTCTGCTAAAGGCAGGATTGGGCATTGGTGAGACATCATCAAAACATCACTATATTTCTGGCGAATTGCTTGGATATCCCAGATGCTGAGAAGTGCTTTTAGTTTTGTAATTTTTTTAATCATCAGATATGCAGTTGACATAAAACTTGTACAATTGCCATCTTTAAGCTTTCCAGTTTCTAGTAATACATTATTTGCCATGTTTGTGATTTTCTTTGAATAGGCCCTTTATTTTGAACAGCAATTTCTTTGCCCCCGTTACATTGCACAAAGGACGGCTCTGGGGCCGTCTTCTTTCAAAATGGACCACCTCAAAAGGTGGTCCATTTGCCATTCGATTTTTGGAATGGCAAATGGAACACTTTTTTTGTGTCACCCGGTTACATTGAAAAAGACAGAGAAGGCATCTTGGTTGGTTGAAAAAGCTGTCTTTTGGGGCAATGTAATTATTGTAGTAAAGTACCTACTTGTAAAATTTAAATGGTAATGTTTAGTTTATTTTGAGTTTTACAAATTGTTATTAAAGCTCTTCCATTGCAAGGAAATTGAAACTTCTGTAATTATTCAAAGCACTGAACATAAAATGAACTGTCAGTGTTGGAGAGGAATATATAAGAAACAGTTTTACAACAGTCAAAGTGTGACTATACTACATTATCTTGTTGTGATTTTTACAAAATGTTCTCTAAAAAAAAATCGGTTACATTGAATGATAAATGTAAAAAGAAAGAAATAAGAAACATATTTCACTGATAGCCGACAAGAAATTCAAATTTCAAAAGAAAAACTTTACATACATGTACATTTACATACATATAAATACTTAAACCAAATTTGAGTCACATACTTATCTTTGATTCTGATGGAAGTAGTTGATTTGAAGGAAACTGCCAACAAAAAACCCTTTGTCAATTACTTGTATATTATAAAAGAAGTGATTTAAATCGATGATTTTTCAATAAAAAATCATGTTGATTTAAATCCCGATTTAAATTGCGATTTAAATCAACATGATATAAATCCGCCAACCCTGCTGTGAATAGTTTGAAGAAAATGTGAGTTTTAGGGTTAAGTTAGTCTGATTTCGGTCCGCTCGCTGTTCATAAGGACCGCTATTCATATAAAACCGCTATTCATTTAACACGCATTATGAATAGCGGTTCTTATGAATAGTTATGAATAGTGGTCCTTATGAATGGATGTCATGAATAGCGAGGTAATTTGTCTGTGGTTTGCTCGCTATTTAGAAGGACCGCTGTTCATACAAACCCACTATTCATTTAATCATGCATTATGGATAGCGGTCCTTATGAATAAGTCGTCCTTATGAATAGCGGTCCTTATGACTAGTGAGGTTACCCCGTCTGATTTAGGTATTAACAGAAACTTATAGTCATAAGTACTCTAAACATAAATATAGTTTGTAAAATGATGTGACTACACAATTCTTTGTCGGACACAACAGCTTGTGGTTAACGGACACTTGCACTGTTGTTTGCTTTTTAAAAACCTTTGTTACTTTGCTTTGAAATATTCATTGATTGGGTCATGCAAACCAGTAATCTTTGTTCCATCCATCACTGTTATCTACAAGAAAATCAAATATGCATGTGGTGTGAAATAATGAGATCCAAAGATAGGATATTTTGATAAAACTTGTCCCCACATTTTGTCCCCAAAGTGAGTTTAAAAAAAGAAGAAAATCATGCCTAAATTTACATTGTACTTCAATTCTTTTGATATACCAATCAGATCAAAGAGCTTGTAAAACCTTTTTGTTTGATATGTCATGGTAGCACAAATATTTATGAAATTATCACCTATTTTATGTATTTTGGTAAGTGACTTTTTCTGCAGAATTGCCCTTTTACAGGTGCAAATCCCTGAAGAGCTCTCATGAACAAAAGAAGTTTATGATGGACAAAGTTAACATTATAGACTCATAAGTCACAAGTACTGTTGATATATTTAGGAATAAACTGGAACAGGTAGTGGAATTCCTGTCCCACCTTCTAATGAAAAATCTTGAAAAAAACTAGTACAAGTACACTCTTCCTGTGAGATCATTAGAAGTGCTGATGGAAATGTTAAAGGTAATTGATATTTATCTGGTCTTAAAGACTAACCTATTTTGAAGTAGATTGGTAAACATTCTTATCTTGGGTAAGGAAGCTAAGATTTGGGCAACAATTATATGCTGGGTGATGTTCTCATTCTTGCTGGTACAAAGTTTTCCAAGGTAGACTGGTCCTTATTAGTTGGTAAGAACATTTTTTTTTTTAATTTCAAGATATAGCAATGATTGATACAACCAGTAAACTACAGTATATATTGTAAATTGATAGTTGATTATGATTGTACTGTAACTATTCTTCTTCATCATCTCCTTCTTCCCCTTCTTCTTCTTCTTCTTCTTCTTCTTCTTCTTCTTCTTCTTCTTCTTCTTCTTCTTCTTCTTCTTCTTCTTCTTCTTCTTCTTCTTCACCTTCTTCTCCTTCTTCTTCTTCTTCTTCTTCTCCTTCTTCTTCTTCTTCTTCTTCTTCTTCTTCTTCTTCACCTTCTTCTTCTTCTCCTTCTTCTTCTTCTTCTTCTTCTTCTTCTTCTTCTTCTTCTTCTTCTCCTCCTCATTCTTCTTCAATATTATTGTTAATATTATTCTTTTTATTATTCTCATTGCTGTTAATATTGTTAAAAGTGAAGAAAAATGATTGTTTTATAGTAGTGCAATTTATACAATCTTTTCTTTATTCAAGTTAATGTCAACCTTTGGAAATCTTTTTTTGAGTTTTTTACATGTTATGTGACATAGCTCCCAGGGGGAAACCAACCAAACAAAAACAAAAAAGAAAGAAAGAAAAAGGGAGTCAAAGAAAGGGGGAGGGGAAAGACATTGTGAATATAAGATGATAGGACCAACTCAGACACCCTCCCCTTACTAGATGACATTATTCTTTTGTATTTCTTACATTTATTAAGATTGCTGCCCCTTAAATACATTTAGCTGAACTCATGTTACGCCGCTGTTATTTCTTTTCGGTCGTTGAACATTGGGCCGGACAGTCGGCCTAACAACTAGTATCATAAATTCATAATCATGTGTAGAGTCAGTAGAGATTATATTTGAATGAATGTTGAATAAAAAATATTTCTCTTGCAGTAAATGAGCTAATGTGTATTTTAAAAAATGTACCAGTATATATGATTATGTTTAGATAGACATAGACGTGATTTGTCATCTTTTGAAATGAATAAATTTTCTATCATTTTGTTCACAGCATCCAATAATGCAACCACTGTTCCTCTTCAAAGTGCATCTCAATCTATGATAAATAGCTCACTAGTCACAGAGGTGGTTACAGAGTTTGTTACACTCTTAGATAGCACAACGTTTGCAACTCTAGAACCTTCTACAGAGAGAGGAACTCGTACTCCAAGAGATGTTGATGATAGAGCTTGTCGCTATGAACCTTGTCAAGGAAATGGTGATTGTATTCTAGATGATAGTGCTAGAGGATATACGTGTGATTGCAGAGATGGATACTCAGGTAAAGTCATTTGACTTCTTTTCCCTTTTAATCTTATCATAGGTAATGTACCATCTCATAGACTGAGATCATCACATCAATATCTCTTTAAGAGCCAACCAAAAACAAGAGTTAGAGCTTTCTTTGCTTGGGCGCCCTTTCTATCAAACAAAATTAAAATTAGATCCTTGGAAATGTTCAAATCCAAGTTGAAAACTTCCATGTTGAAAACTAATCTTTTTTGTTGTTGCAATGCTTGACATAAAGATATAGCACTCATTTGGATTGTTTCACCTCTATTTTTCCTTGTGTGCCTTAGAATAGAAGTTTTAGATAGATAGTGCCATACAAAATGTCTCTAATTATTCAACTGCTAGGATAGTTATAAATAAATATTATTTATTATTAAATAATAGCATTTACTCAAACTCAACATAATTTATGAACCGAAAGTAATTACAAACACTCTGGAAATATATGATGTAGTTTATAAATGACTCTGTTGTGCTACTTTATGTGTTGTAACAAGTTTAGAGAAATGAGTCAGGGTAAGTTTTATTCTGAACTTTGCAGTTTCTCTGATTTTAACAGTATACAACATTTTATATTGATAACTTTACAATTAACTTATATTAAAGTGTATTCATCACAAAGGCCTATATGTAATTGATGTAACTGACCTATGTTACACTGTATTCTATTTTTATTTGTTTGTAGGATAAACTGTATTCTTTTAAAATTTGTTTTTAGGACGACGATGTGAAGTGTACACTGATCCATGTTCTTTAAATCCATGCTTTGAGAATGAGTTATGTGAAACTATCATAGATGCAGACTATACTTGTACTCCTTACAACATGACTACACCAGCACCACCACTAATGGTTAGTATTACTTTCATCCTCTCAACAAATTGAAATGGATAAGAATTAAAAAATGAAAGAAAAAAAATTGGTGAAACAATAAGAAAGATATGAATTTTTAAATTTAAAATTTGGGAATCTCGAAATGGTTCAACTTTGACTTGTTTGGGGAAAAATCTCCCATTTGTTCTTGTCCTTAAATATTAATTTTTGTTTTTCTCCTAAGTGCCTTTTCCTCAGAGCAATATTCAAAATAGGGTATGCATTTCATATTCTAACACATTCTGAAACAAAAAGATCATGTGTTTTGTATTAAATGATATTTTAGTCACTTTGTGTGTTTAAATAAATAGGAGGCTTAATTGCCACTACATCATAGTGACATTACTGATTGGGCCAATTTGAAAATCCCCTGTATACTCAACCGTTAATTTTGAAGCTACTGATTCGGCCACTATGAAATTCCTGTATGTATAGTCATAGATGGAAAAAAATCAGTCTATTTTGTTCGGGGATATATTCCGCTGAGACTACGTCTGGCTTCACGGAATCCCTCTCCCTTGTAGGAGAGCCTCGACAAGTCAGAAAATGTTATAAAACTCCTAACAGACGGATTTTTCTGTCTAGTATAGTCAATGTATACATGTACAACTTTCAAGAATTATTCTGCTTTCCCTCAGAGCAACTTGCTATTAGGTTGGATTTTTCTTCACAGATTTGACTGTCATTGAATAGAATCTAGTGCATTCCAGTGCCAAGTCATGTGTTACATGTCTGTGGAACCTTCTTTCATTGGCCTTGTGATATTTACTTGTCTGGATATCTTTGTTCATTTTTGATATGCCTCAGATATGCAGTTGTTCTTTTAGGAGTCAAATCATTTTTTTTTATAAAGTCATGTCTTCATTATGTTGTTTAATACTAAAAAAATGCATGTTTGAAGCAAAGACATAGAATTAAGAAATTTATGTCATTGATTGATGTATGTGGGCTATGATAGTCCATTCATCTATTTGTGCACATAATGTGTACAAACATGCCTCTCTTCTGTAGTAGGTAGAGAATCACTGTGTTCATCTATCCATACAAACATGCATCTCTTCTGTAGCAGGTAGAGAATCAATGTGTTCATCTATCCATACAAACATGCATCTCTTCTGTAGCAGGTAGAGAATCACTGTGTTCATCTATCCATACAAACATGCATCTCTTCTGTAGCAGGTAGAGAATCACTGTGTTCATCTATCCATACAAACATGCATCTCTTCTGTAGCAGGTAGAGAATCACTGTGTTCATCTATCCATACAAACATGCCTCTCTTCTGTAGCAGGTAGAGAATCACTGTGTTCATCTATCCATACAAACATGCATTTAACAAAACTCTTCATGCATGCAATTAACAATAGTGATCTATTTAGATATTTAATACACAATGCTTTTGCAGCCAACTCAGTTTGTCTACCTTTACTGTGTTTTTACTCCATTCTCTATGTACTTTAGTAGGCTTACTTCTGGAAAGGAAGTTGAGCTTTCAGGTTTGTTGTTCCTCTCTAGGACAGCTAGTACCCATCCCTCCCTCCCATACCCCCATACCCCCATACCCCCATACCCCCTTGTCATGAGAGAGAGAGAGAGAGAGAGAGAGAGAGGGGGGGGGGGTAGGAAGAAACAGAAAGAGTGTGTGTGATAGAGATAGAAAGAGAAAGGTACATATATGCAAACACATGCAGAAAGAGAGAGAGAAAGGTACATATATGCAAACACATGCAGAAAGAGAGAGAAAGGTACATATATGCAAACCCATGCAGAAAGAGAGAGAGAAAGGTACATATATGCAAACACATGCAGAAAGAGAGAGAGAGAAAGGTACATATATGCAAACACATGCAGAAAGAGAGAGAGAAAGGTACATATATGCAGAAAGAGAGAGAGAGAAAGGTACATATATATATGCAAACACATACAGAAAGAGAGAGAGAGAAAGAGATAGAATCTGAGAATAGAAACATGGATAAAGAAACAGACGCAGACAGCGATAGAAGCTGAGAGAGAAATTATTAAAGGGCAATCCAACCTTGATAATAAGATGATTTGTGTGAAAGCAGAAAAATAAGAAAAGCAGGATGGCGAAAGTTTGAAAGAAATCGGACAAGGACTAAGAAAGTTATGGATGTTTGAAAAATGAGATCACTACATCTATGCGAATCTCAAATTGGCAATTTGGTGAGTCAATTGTGACATTTTTGTGGACAACTCTCCCATTTGTCGTACACAAAAATATCATTAATTTGCGGTTTTCTTCAAGGCGCTTTTACCCTCGGGGCAGTACTCAAAATATATTGAAGATAGCATATTGCTATAGGTCCTCATGAACGAAAAGATCCTACTGAGTATATGCATTTTGAACAAAAGTGACATTTTAGTCATTTTGTGTGTTAGAGCGAATGGGGGAGTTGTCCACAGCTACATCACAGTGACATTACCTATTCGGCCAATTTGAATTCCCATATGCATAGTGATTACAACTTTCAAAAATCCATAACTTTCTTATTGCTTGTCCGATTTCGTTCAAACTTTCACCAATCTGCTTCTCTGATTTTTCCTCTTTCTTTCAAAGCAACTTGCTATAAAGGTTGGATTTCCCTTTCAAGAAAACAAAAACTAAATGCTGTGCAGCTTTATAGTATGAAAGCTGGCATGAATATTGCTACATTTACATCCACAAAAGACTGATGTAAACAAAGACCATGTAAATATTGACAGCATTACTTACATTTATCGTCCAGCTTGTACCCATGCATGTAGTGTCTGTGTCATATCAGTCATATAGCTTAATTTGTTTACTTGGCGTACAATCTATCTTCTATCAAAGATAGGTCTCTCTACAGCTCACTTTCACCACATTCTATTCAGTATCACTGTGATGAAATGTCACTTACTATCATGCAAATCCAAGCTCCTGCAAACAACACAGTATTTTATACACTTTTTTTCATTGACACAGTAGATATCCTGTATATGACAGGCTTCCTAGATGCAATACTTGATATGATGTTGAGTGTAGTAGCATTGTTATCTGTTGATTGATATTGATAAATTTAATGAACCATGCATAGTCATGAGACTGTCAGCCATTAGAGAGAAGAGATTGCTGCAGGTATCATCAGTATTTGATAATGAATGTGTCCTCTCTCAGCATTATGCAGCTTTATATGATTGATGCACATTGGGTAAGCTTAGCGTGCATTTATAAAGATAGTTATATCAAAGTTTGCTAAAAGTCACATGAACTTGACTTACATGTACAATCAGTTGTGAAAATCTATTGTATTTCAATTTTTGCTGCAATTGACTGTAAGTACTTGTAAGTATTGGTTGTAAAGAAACAGTTGATTTAAGAGTTATTAATTTTTTGAAAAACGATTGTAACACATTATGTTAGAGAGCTTTTTTGACGGCACTCTGATTCATAGTGTACGTCTATTGAGAGAGAGAGGTTTAATGGCATAATATAATCGGTTTGTAAGATTAATGATGTGTTAAAGTGTTGGTGTTAAATGAGCCTGTTACATGGTAGGAGGAATATATTAATAGTCCAATTCAATTTATTTTATTTCATCATCAAATAAAAAATATTACATTTAGATACATAAATGACATTGTAGAAGTAATGATGACGAAGAAAAAGGAAACTAAAGTGCTATTATCAAGCAGGCTAACGCTATACTCTAAATGGGTTTGTTTATTCATATATGTGAAGATAAAGACGTACAGGTAAGTAAATTGTACAATGCTTTTGGCTTTGCATTGTGCAGCAGATTGGAAAGTTTCCTCTTTACAGATGCTATGAATATAAGTACATATGTAATTAATTTGCTGCATGTTTGTGAGTTATTTCAGTGATTCCTGATGGGATACTGTTGTATTTCAAGTAATTCTTTACATTCTTCTATTCTGCAAAACACTATTATGCTTCAGGTAGTTTGGCTATGTACAGGAGATATTATCATTCAAGGATGTCTGTCTGTATAAGCTTGTCATTGTTATATTTAAGCATCTAGAACTGTAAAGAGAAATGTTCTTTAGACTTCAAGCCAGTGTAGGGTGTAATTAGCTTACAAAAGATTTCTTTGATTTTGGTTGGTATAGCAAGATTTAATTTTTCTTCATATGGAATTTCAGACTAAATAGGTAAAAAAATAATTGATGTGCATGATACAGTATAAAGTCCTCTGTGTGACAAATCTATGGATTTGTTCTTTTGCATTTCATTCACATGTTAAGACTAATTTGCCCCCCGCCCCCCCCCCCCCCGACATTGGTGCCCCTGGGGTGTGGGAAGGGTCTTGTCATCTTTTATTCTCATTCTTTTCCCCTCTCCCTTTCCATTTCTCTTCTTTTCTTTTTTTGCCATTTCATCATACATGTAGAGTGGGGGGGGGGGGGGGGGTAGCACATGCCCCACAATGCCCCTACTGACATCACTGCTTTTATAGTATTTTTGAGTATTTTTGAAAGTGCCATTTATTATGTATATCAAGATGAATATTTCTTATTATTTGTATGAAGGGTATCAGGCGACCAGAAAAATTTTTTACCTCATGGTTTGTACAAAAGTCCCCAGATGACTGTAAATTTTAAAACAATATCTCATGGTTTGTGTAAAAGTTCCTGGATGACCATGCGATATATTTCCATATTCATGTATCATGGTTTTGGGGTGCTCGTGACAAGTACAGAAGTGAATATGTGTTTAAATGTGCAAAGGTTAAGACAATGGATGTTTGCGCGCAGCCCTTGCAAGATACTGGGGTAAGGACAGAAATGTTTGAATACCTGTGTTTTATGTTGGAGTCAATATAGAAACATAAGAACATGCGATGGTGAAAATGGAGGAACTAGGTCTCATGCAAGTAATAATAATAATATTGATTGGCTTTCTTTCGTGAGACACAAGGGTATATCACACTCACTTTGAGCATATTATATAATTATTATCATCAAGTCAATGTTTATTTTTTTCTCTGTTTTTCTCTTGACAGCCTCAGCAGTTATCTCTTGGTACAATAATATCCTTTACTCTGCTGTGTGTGCTACCAGTTCTCTATCTTATGTTCATCTTGTTGTTACTATGGTTAACAACATGGCGTCACATCCATCAAGAACCTCTTTGTTCATCAAGATCACATCGGTCTGATGGAAAATATCAACAAGATAATGGAGATGTTTACTATGATGTCTATAATGTAAGTTCCATGCAAACTAGCATTTTCTCTAAGGAAACAAACTACTTCCAGCTTGACTTGCTTACAAACATTGTATTAAGCACAATATAAATGTTATGTATTAATATTATTATTATTTATATGATCTGTATGTAGTTCAAAACTACTGTACTATTGAGTTAAATGCATCTAGAGACCTGTATAGTATGAGGTGAGCTTATTCATAAACAGCCACATCACATCACATGAGCTCAATATGAAGAAAAATGAAATGATGACTTTCTAATATTTTGATGCCACTCAAAGTTCATGTTCAAAGTTAAAAATTTTCACCAATGTCATTTATCTGCGTTCAGTAATTGCTTTGCGTTCAGTTATTTCTATGCATTCAGTTATTGCTATGCATTCAGTTATTGCTATGCATTCAGTTATTGCTATGCATTCAGTTATTGCTATGCATTCAGTTTTTGCTATGCATTCAGTTATTGCTATGCATTCAGTTATTTCTATGCATTCAGTTATATCTATGCATTCAGTTATATCTATGCATTCAGTTATTTCTATGCATTCAGTTATTGCTGTGCATTCAGTTATTGCTATGCATTCAGTTATTGCTATGCATTCAGTTATTTCTAAGCATTCAGTTATTTCTATGCATTCAGTTATTTCTATGCATTCAGTTATTTCTATGCATTCAGTTCTTGCTATGCATTATGGCTTTTCTTTGAAAATTATTGGTAAGGTACATATACATGTAGCATAGAATTTTAGGACTTATGTACTATTATTACTTTATTTTATGTGCTATTATTATTAAGTATTTTGGGAATTATTATAATTGTAAGAAAGCACTAATAAATAAACAATACTTTTGATCTTACAGAAAAGGGCATCAAAGATCTACCTGATCTCCAATGGTAATGCAAGCCAGCGAAGGCATCATCTTGAAGATAAATGGATCATTCCAGAGAGTGAGATAGAGATGGGTAAACTCATCTACAGTGGAGAATTCTCTTATGTATGTGAGGGAGAGCTTAAACAAGGAAGTGAAGAACCCATCAAAGTGGCTATTAAACTACTTAGAGGTAGGATATCCTAAAGAGAAATGTCTATTAAAGTATTCAGCTGTAAGGTATCCTCAACATAAATGGACTATCTATAGGTTAGGATGAGAAAGGGAATTTATAGCTGCTGTTCTTTAGTGGGGCATTCTCATATGTCTGTAATTTAAAGGGGAGCTCAAACAAATGGCCTCAAACAAATAGCATTCCATTTATTACAATGTAATGTACAATCCAATGGCCACCTACAAGTTAATAAACAAGGGGGGAGGGTCAAATACTCCCCATTTATGGGTAGCGGCAGATTCTACTTTGGCAAGACTTTGTGCTGTATGGCAGGGGGAGGGGGGGGGGTCATAATATTTGGGGTAGATCTTGATATACATGTAACTTTCTTTGCATTAGAAATTAACTTTTAAAATCATTTCTATTTTTCTTTTCAGATGAGAATGATCCTGAATCCATGACTGAGATGAGAAATGAATTTCAGGTTCTGGCCAACCTTGGCAAACACCCCAACATCCTCATGCTACTGGGACAATGTAACAGAATCTTTGAACAGTCAGGTACATATATGAACAGATGTAGGTGGTGAAGAGGGGAGGGGCATATATGTGTAAGGGAAATTGTTTTCTTTATAGGAATGGGAGATATAGGAGAAAAGTTAACAATCTATTTGATTTTCAGAGAAATTAAAGGTTATGCAGGAAGAGGGGTCCTTTTGAATGGGGTATAAAACTATGTAAATTAGGCATAAACAAAGAAGTTCGAGGTTATGGGTATGTAGGATAAATATTAAAAGGGTTCTTTCGATGAAATATTTGTGAAATTGTACTGTTCAAAAGCCCTGTTGAATGGAGCTGTGCATGTTAGGGAAATTGTAATAATATGTTTTGTTGATGTATGATTGACAGAAGAGTAAGAATAAATGAGAATTATCATTATTGTGACTCCTCATATCTAATCACCTCATGATATAATGTGTTTTTCCTCCTGATAGTTCAAACATGCTTAGTGATGGAATATGTTGCTCGTGGTGACATGCTTCGTATCCTTCGACGATGTCGAAGTCGAAAGCGAGATCAGCCTCCTTTAGATCCTTTACCTCAAGATGAATTACTCAACTTTGCTTGTGATATCGCGCAAGGGATGAGACACATAGCTGCTCTAAGAGTAAGTCATTTTTAGCCTTGAGACAAATATATATTATATGCCATTGTAGACTATGTCAAAAACCACTTTGGCTATATAAAAACCATTTTAGGAGTTAAATGATTGGCAGGTTGGATGAAAAAGGAGTAGCTTCATGCAACAAGGCTCCTATGCATAAGATACACAAATGTGAAGTGCACTATGCATAATTTCGTTGGCGGTGGTTAACGGCATCAAGTGTGAACGAGGTCTCAGTTGTAGGAAAAGATGATTTTGCTTTAATATTCCTAATCAGAAAATCAAACACAATTTCGAGCAGTGCAAATCACCATAATGCCAATTTTTTTTTCAGTTGGAGAAAACAATTTTACTCATTTTTTAAAATGTATGTTACCCATAACCCTTTGGATCAATGTGTCAAACTGAATTCACTGTAAATAGACTCACTCAATATAAATAATTCATGAACAGTTATATGAAAATCCTGATTGTAATGGAAAATTATTTTTCATTTTTTCCAGTATGTCTACATGAATCTTTGTGCAAAGAATGTTCTAATTACATTCCACAACAAGGCTAAGCTATGTGATTTTAGTATGGCTACTGAGGTACACAAACCACTAATACCTATACCATTCATGGAACCAAGGAATGTAAGTACAAGTACATATTACACAAATAGGTAGTAATATCCAAAGTATTCAAGGGAAAGGATTATCCATATTGTAGGATAATTCTAAATATAAAAAAAGCTTGTATAGTAATGGACATAGATTTCTAAGCTTGAACATTATATTTGAGTCCATATAAATGTACAAAAAGCAATATCTGTTGGGAATATAAAAAAGAATATAGTAACAGTGATCTGCCAAGCAAAGAGAAAATAATGAAAAGATGAAATTAAATGAAGTATGAGAGTTGATGAAATAGAAGGAAGACAGATTTAGATCAAGTGGAATTACAGAGAGGGAAAAATATCAATAATCACTATGATATTTTACTATTAAGAAGTTGACTGAATAGACAGCATCATATGTTTTGATTATTACAATGAAATGTGTAATAGCATTTATATGGCATAATAGTTTTCCCTTTTTAAAACTGTTTATTACTAAATGTAGATAACATCTTAGAACAATTAAGTCACCCAAACCAATCCCATTTATTGAAAGAGTGTTTCCTAACTTCCTCTACTCACTCACCATGATCCTCTTCAATCTTGTCCATCTTGTTATATACAGCGTGGAATGAGGAGATGGATGGCATATGAAGCTCTACTAGAAGGTCACTACTCTATGAAGAGTGATGTGTAAGTAGCATTATTGGCTGATATTAATGAAATAAGACAACCTCCATCTCTCTTTTCTTTTTGTTTGCATTGGTAGTCCATTTTCTGAATTTATATTTGTATTATAGACCTGTTTTATAAAGCAGTTAAATGATTTAATGAAAGTGCACTCCACTCTATTAAGCAGAGTGAACAATGAGGCATGTGAAATGAATTCAGCAAAATCTATTTCATTTCGCTATTTTGGCTTTAAGCTGAATCCAGTCCATTTTCACTGACAAACTAGAAACATGCATCATATTTAATGTTCATATTACATGTTATCCCCATCATATTCTTTCTTTTTTCACATTTCAGATGGTCCTATGGCATTGTTCTGTGGGAGATTGTTACCTTAGGTGAGTAAACCTCTTTGTACTTTTAGGCCACTCTGTATTTCTCTGTCATGCAGTGACAAATTAGAATACATACATTTGTATGGTGCTTCTTTTTATTTCAGTCAGTAGCTTGAAATTACCAGTTGTGAGAGGCAGGAACTTATTTTTGTTTATTCCCTTTCATTTCCCTTCATTAATTCATTTTGTTGAAAAATTACAGAAATTTATTTAGAATAAAATGTTGACACTTTGCATTTCATAAATCAGTGGACTAAGTCTGTAGGTTTAACTTCTAAATACGAGCCATTTTTATTATAATGAATTGATAAAACATTGTATATTTGCAGGTGGAGTGCCATATGCTAACAAGCGCGAGTGTGATGTGATCAATGAGCTACGTGATCATAATCGTTTAGAGTGGCCTAAGCACTGCTCACCTGAGCTCTATGATATCATGTTGAGATGCTGGCATAGAAGACCTGAGAGTAGACCAACCTTTGATAGAATCTTCAAAGATATCAAAGCTCTCAGGAAGTCTGGAACGGTAAGAATCATCTTAACACTGTCTGTTGCAATCAGCGACACCCCTACACCATTAGAGGGTGCAATATTTTCCAATAAGGTAGCTAAAAGTTGTCTATAGCTATGCATGAAATTATACTTTGGGTTGGATATCCTATGCAAGTTTGCATTCATTTTGTTTTAGCATGGTCCGTGATTTTACATTGTCATGATAGCTCGTTATCTTGCCATTATGCCTTCATTTATGTATGACACCTTAAAATAGATGAAATCCATGTCAGCATATGCATGGGCATCACAGCAACTAATGGAATAATGTGTGTAGCATACACTACAGCCATCAATCATTCTATCATAATGTTCATGAAATACAATGTATATGAAGGTTTTGATTATTATTTGAACTCTTTTGACCTTGTTTCTACAGCCTCAGATCAGTTTGAAGGACTACACGTATCAGATGTATGCACCAATCAGACTAGATCTAGATACAAGTACTGGCCTGACAGACTCATTCGTCTAGGTAATCTACACAACTCACATTTACTCTTCTGTGAATGGCAACAGCATTCGGAATCAAGAATTGAAATTATATTCATTTTCTTTATCCGCAAAATGAGAAAACAAACACTTCCATGAATTTTTTTTTTTATTTCATGGGAAATGCTCATATATGAACAGGGAATACTTGGGACTTTTTGATATATATTCTTTTGGTACAATCATAGAGAAGGTTATTGTATTCATCATCATAGTTACATAGTGGTATTATGGATGTAAAGATTATAAATGGATTTTAACTCATATTACATTTATGCATGTTTATCTAGGAAAGATTAAGTCTTCTCAAACTGTTCAGTAGAATGTTATTTGTTATTGATATAAAAAACTAATTATCAAGCACTCTATACAACTCAATATGTTTTTCAATCCATACTTTCTCATGATGTTAGTATACATGTGTGTATTCATTGTGCACTGATTGTTGTTAGATTTGTTTGTTTGTAATGGTAGAAAATGCAATTTCCTTCTTAAGAGATGTGTGCCAAACCACTCTGCTAGCTTACAGTAATTCAAGAATGATAGGCATGATAAAGATTTATGATGCATGTAATGAACAAATATTTCTCTTTATGTGTATTTGAAGACCAGAACATTTATTTAGATACGAGAATCACAAAGTTATTTCTCTTACTTAATTTCATAATTATTAAAATAGTCAGTATCATGTAACAAAAATGTTAAATGTTCCAACATATTCCTGTATGACCAATACATTCAATGCAAGACAACACATTCCTATCCATTCATAGCAAAGCATTGTCTATTAGATTGTGAAAAACAGATATATTGAGAGATAAATGATGTTTATGTGTTGGAATTTTATACCAGCTATCCAGTTATTAAAGATATGAGTATATGACATGTTTTATGAAGCAAATTTGAAGTTAAATTCATACAACATGGCTGTTAGCATCAATAAATTTAGTTGAATGGCTTCCATTGTACATCAGTGCTTGATTAGATTATCTTCCATATTCTTAAAGTTATAAAGAGAATACCTTAAAATGCCTTGAAAGTGCCTTGATTGAAATGACTGGATATTCAATTATGATACAACTTTATTAGATGGTCTTTTATGTTCTTAATGTTAATGTTAATACCTTGAAAGTGCCTTGATTGAAATGATTGGATATTTTATTATTAATATGACAAAGCATGATTAAATGGTCTTCCATTTTCTTAATATTACATACAGATTATCTTCAAATGATTTTGAATTTTTGTCTTCCATTAATCTTGTATTCATTTCATTGAAGTGTCTAAAATGCCTAAAGACCCATGTTTACTGGAATTTTTTAAAATTGTATTCTTTCTTAAACTGTTAGATGTGACATTCTGGTCTTTCACTGAATGTGTATAGAGAAGAGAATATCATTTATATCTTGTCAACCATGTTTATTTTAAATCTTTTCATTTTTGCATTTCTGTAAAGATAAACTTCCAGAAGTTCCGTGTATTTGAAATGTATGAATCAATCACAAAGCTGATCAAATGATTATCTGTTTCACATTGAAAAGAACTCTCCTTCACCCAACCAGGGTAGTATAGTTGTAGAAAAAAGGCTGACTTATATTATAAGTACTATTTTATTCAAATTTCCATATATGTAGACTATCTTCTCTGTATATATATATTTTATTTTAATTCTCAATATCTTAAGAAAAGCTGATCTTTAACAGTGCTTAGTTTGACCTGTCTACAGGATTTGAAATACATGTGGATGACATGATGATAAAATCTATATATTAGTAAGATACAAACTATTCAGCATCAATTTTTTCAAATTATATTGATGAATACTGAATGGACTTGTTGATTTTCTCATCTTTTGATTTTGGTATATGTTCATGATTCAAGGTCTCAGTATTAAGGAACTTGAATAGAACTGTGAAAATAGTGTTTTGAAAGTAGCTACACCTTGACAGAACCATATAGAAGAGGAATTTCACAAAATGCTTTCCTTTACATGTAGGTATTTATTATCATCTAAGATGCACATTGTCTACTCTATATACATGTATGTGGGTCTGTCTTTCTTAAATGTACATTGTGGTTTATTTAAATCATTGTCAATTCAATTCAATGTCCATTCAAAGTCAATATAATTTATTAAAAGACATAAAACAACATTCCTGTGTGAAGATATTTGACATTTATAAAGGCCTGATAATACCTGTGGAGATTTTCTCAAAATATATACATTATAGTATGGTTCAAGAATGATAATGATTTAAGAGTATTCATGCTTTATTACTTAAGTATTTTTAAAGATACAATTATTCAGTTAAGCACTGCATATATAACTACAATGGCAAATAGAACTTAATTATCTATGAAATGCTGATGATGAGCATTAACAATTATAGAACTATAAATTATGCTATTTGTATGGGTGATAGGAAGATATTTTCTTTTCAATTGTATAATTAATATTGGAATTACATTGTATATTATTCTAAATGATGGTACTGATTCACACTTGCTTGTACATAAGGTGTAATCTGGGGTAATTCTAAAACTCACAATTATAAATGAAAGTAAAATTTAATAATGTAATGAATTACTTCCTTATTTCAAACTCTCAGTAGAGATATATGTTTGTTCTTGTTTGGTGAATGGATAAGTATGTACTAACTGTTCTATATCGTACATGTCAAATGCATGTTAATTTATCAGTGAACAAATAAAAATATATATTTGGTGATAACGGAATTGTTGTATTAATACCGTTCATTTTGTACAAAGGATACTGACAATGTGTAGAGAATACCAAACTATCACAACCATCATCCGTACACTCAGAAAAGTTTTTAGGTTGGTTAACTACTTACCAACTGTCGGTTGAAATAAATCCCCGTGTGTTTTACATACAATTTTTTAAACAAACAGTTGGTAGGTTCATATTTTAACCAACCTAATGATTTTTAACCAACATTTCTGAGAGTGTATTTCCTTTTAAAATCTCTTGATCACTTTGGGAAGAGATTCTGCACGAATCGACTAATAACCTTATTAATTTTAACTAAATATACAAGCAGTCTTATGGGATATTGTGCAAAGTCCCACTATTGGTCAGTGATTTTAATGAAAAGCGCCCATTTTACCCTTCCTGAGAAACAGTAAATTGTTTACTATTGTCCAACTTCAAGTTGACACATATGGCCTCCTCTGATCAGATAATCCATGTAGATTGTCATTGAAGCTGATACCCGCCGCCGAGTTTCTTCATCCATCCATTCTATGTAATAGCAAAATAAAATAATATTTTAAATTGTCATATCAACATGGATAACCAAAACAACCTTTATGTGAGGAAATGATCTTTGTACAATATAAAGAAATCACCGAAACCCTATATCAGTTAATGGTGAATATTTTGTCCATCGGATCCGTGACACAAAATATATTTTATCATGTTCGGAGATTTCTTGTCACGCCCGGGGGGCGGGGGGACGGGACTATAGCCTTTGCCATTGGTTGCTGTGCAAAACTCAAAATTTCCGGGGGGACGTGTCCCCCCCCCCCCCGGGATCGCCGCCCATGCTTGGACTAAACTATTTTAAGCGGGGTGTTGTCAAAAAATGACACTGACCATCTGTAATGCAAAATTTTCACATCTTTTATAAAATCTAAAGCTTATTTTGAAATTCCAAGTGTCTGACAGGGAAGCCAATTTATCTAACATCTGCAGGTGAAAATATTAGACAAGATCATGTTGTTCTAATATTAATAGCAAAAGAGTAATGACAAGTCAACACAAATATTTCTGTCTCCCACCCTTAGAAATTAAGCATTTCATTGATTCTCATTTAAATAAGTAACCATGACAACCAAATTTTAACCATTTTCAGTACACCTACTCTCGCTAAAAAAAAAAAAAAAAAAAAAAAAAAAAAAATTTGAGTGATCACTGACGTCACTCCCCGGGGGAATGAAAATAGAATGAAAAGATAGTGAAACTCCACTCTTTTCCTTTTAGACTCTGAGACCACTCGATAGTCACTCGATATTCACTCCTAAACAAGTGATCACTGACGTGACCCCCCGGGGGAGTGAAAACAGTGATAATTCACTCTTTTTTAGAGAGAGAGAGTATTGACACCCTCCACAATAAATCTTAAAGCAATCCATCAATTCTAATCCCTTATTTTTACAGGCCTCCCACCTTGGAAAATTTTGAAACTGTCCGTGACGCGAATTGATCACACTCATATTATATAGCCTGGGTTGTGGTTTATTCATCGAGCTATGAATGTCGTGACGACCGACAGAATGAAATTGTTTCTGAACTAAAAATTTACTGATAAATACTTTTCTATTAATGGTGATGAATCAAGAAATACCTCTCTCGGCCATGAATTGAATTGAATTGAAGGATCGACAGATAATCCAATAAATAAAAATCACCATCAAATTTCTAGCACATCTACGACCTTGATCAACACTTTTCAGTTAAAAGCTGATTTATGCACCCTTTGGCCATTTTACCCATTTATGTTGCGAAACTTCATTCTACAGGTTTTCGTTTGGAAAAATTATGCACTGATTTTTCCACTTCAAATGGTAGCCCTGTTAATTACTGCCTGTTGAGCAAACATGAAAACTTAATCCCGTTTTTAATCATGTTCATTGTGATGATATTCTGAGTAAATATCAAACTGAAAATAGTCAAGAACTTTCAACGATCACTGGTACGAGTCTGTGACGAAAGACCTAGACGTTAGAAAAGAAATAGATCAATCGAGTTTTACAATAAAAATGAACCATAATCCTGTTGATGGTGGAAATGACACAAAGAAAGAATAT
This sequence comes from Heliocidaris tuberculata, assembly GCA_025618425.1. Taxonomy (NCBI): domain Eukaryota; kingdom Metazoa; phylum Echinodermata; class Echinoidea; order Camarodonta; family Echinometridae; genus Heliocidaris; species Heliocidaris tuberculata. The sequence continues at coordinate 38,798,198 of CM046838.1, read as the reverse complement.
CTTCATTCAATCTACATTGTGATAATTTATGATACACATAGTGTAGATTAGATTATACCATTCTTTACTTGTCCAGAAAGCTATCAAAACTATACCCAACCAAAAAAGTTAGTTCCCCAACACTTTATGATATGACTCAAAAAATGTTTGATGAAATTTGTTCATTCGTTTGTTCATGCAATCAATTTGCAAAATTTTCTTACTGACATTTTGACTGGTTATTTGTGAACAATTGATTGTGTCTCATAACGATTTTTCAAAAAAGCATTCGGTATTAGGTAAAAGTCGCACTTGACGTTTCATAATGCAGGGTGTAAATGAGTGCATTCCGTTTCATTTTTTGTTCCTGTAAAGGGGCATAACTTTTACTTCAAATCATGAAACAGCATAATTGCCAAATCGTGATTTTTAATGCAATATCATGAATTTGAATGATGAATTATGTGAGTAATAATCTAACGTCATGTATTATTTCAATATCTTAGAAAATTGCAGCTAAGAATATGTTTTTATAGACTATGATATCATCTCATATGAAAAGCTTTCCCTGTCATGGAATTGCATTTAAAAACCTAACTTGACCTGAATGAATGCGTAAACATTATAAATCATGCGCCTTATGAAAAAGAAAATGAGAATGGAATGAAAACGACTATATGATAAATATTTCGTGAGAAACTTTTTTTAAAAACCCAAATCGACAAATTTAATGATTTGCTGGGTGGCAGATCTAGGATTTTGTATAAAAAGAAAGGGGGTGTTAATTACAATTTCAGTTAAGGAGGCAA